>JBBPCY010072896.1:0-10679 GCA_037974405.1 Brachyalestes nurse
GGAGTAACATCAGTATTTACATTCTAGCACTGCAGGAGTTCAGTGTAAACTGTACAGTACAGATACGGGTTCACCTTCACATTTTCTTTAAGGGTCATGTATTAAGCTGAGTTTAAAATGATATGAAAGTGTTTTGGGAGCACATTTGGGGGCATTTAGGGTTTACACTATAAATATTGGCATTTATAGGCATTTTTTACCGTTTCACAAATTCGTGGGGGGGTCGAAAGTATTGTGCAGTTTTGTTCTGAGGAGTGGAGTGAGAATACGCTGCTCCATGTTCCGAGTTGGTAGCAGCGGAGCTGGGCTCAGCCATGGGGCCAGCATCTTGAGGAGTGACAGATGTTTAAGACGTCTGGTTTTAATAAGCCACCTATGCAGCTTTTGGTGTTACCAGAAAATAAAAGAAGAATTGAACATACGTGCTGCTATAATTAAAGAATGCGTTCAACAGGTTCAAAACGTGCTGCAGAATGCGTGGTGAACTGTGAACCCATTCACCGGACAGAGCATTTCGCAGGGTGGGCACGGCTTGTCTCTGGGCGGGCAGTGCCCAACCCAGCCCCCCCGTGGTCACGCCTCCGCCTACTGGCCTGACCTCTGGCCATTTAGTAACACAGGAAGTGGTGCTTTGTGGGAAGGAACACGAAAGAGTCAAATGTACAGCTGTCTGTCGTCAGGGAAAACGTCCAATGAGCTTAGACGCTGACAAAGCATGAGGTAAGTAGCCCTGGCCTAAACCAGACACATTTTGAGTCTCTTGATGAACTGCACACTGTAAGAGGAGGCTTTTACAGTCTAGACTGCTTGAGTTTTTGAACTGGAATCAATCACAGCACCCGAGAGCCAAATTAAGGAGCGGACTTTCAGTCCAAATATAGAAGCGTAACTGGACATTAGTTAAAATATGGGTAGTAATTTTCTAATGTAATTTTCTGTCCCTCTCTATCTGTTCTTTCTCTATCCTCTGTTCTCTCTCTCTCTCTCTCTCTCTCTATCTATCTATCTGAACACAGACATCTGAAAATAGTGGGCCATCTTTGTTTGAAGGTATACAGACCCTTTCCAAAAAATTATAATATCATGGAAAAGTTGATTATTCTAATTTTTTGAATTCCTGTTTTCGTGGGTTTTATGAGCTGGAAGCCCAAATAAACAACTAAGTACTTGAAATCGTTTAAGTTGTGGGCCCAGAATCTATAATCTATGAAAGTGTAACATTTTGAATGGAATTATAGAAATAAATAAACTTTTCCATGATATTCTAATTTTTTGGATAGGGTCTGTATGTTTGAATGCATGTTTTGTTGTCATTCTGTCTGTCATGCATGTCTATGTGTGTATGCATCCATCGGTCTGTCTATCTAAATGCCAGTGTGTCATATACATTTGTAGCATTTGGCCAACACCCTTATCCCCCTGTCCAGAGTGACTTACAATCATTAGTTACAGGGACAGTACACCTGAGGGTTTAGTGTGCTTAAGGACACAATGGTAGAAAGTGGGGGGTTGAACCTGCAATTTTGTGGTCATCAGGTTCACAGGCAAGTGTTTCACACACTAGGCCTCTACCACCCACCCTCTTAAGCCCTGAGGGGTGTTACCTGCAGGGTTCTGCAGTGTAAAGTTGATAGACAGCCCTGTGATAGTTAAGGTCACATTCTGAACTCTTGGATCCACCATAAAGGAGAAAGTGTCAGGCTTTGAGGAGCCGACCTGTAGCAGAGTCACCTAGAGAAGAGAAACAGAATGACAAACAACAATTAACCGAGAGAACAAAAACCAAAAGAGAGTACACGTTTGTGTGCAAGTGTGTGTTTTCCTCACCAGCGCGGATGTAATGGAGTCTTGAATGATCACAGTGGCCTGTAGAAGTGTGTCTTTGGTGACCTCGATGGCCTGTCCACCTGAGAGCTGAGCCAGCTGCTCGAAAATGGAAAAGGATGGGTTGTTCACTGTACTCCTCCTCCTCCTATTCCTTCTAAAACTGGCCTGAGTCAGCAAAGATGTTATCTGTCACACACACAAACAATCACATACAACATGCTGTTAGTCAACAGGCCAAAAGGAGTTGATCCTAAATATTTCTGGTGACCCACAGAATTATAGGTGGGTATCTTCCTCTCGGCTCACTCTAGAATAGTTATTCATTTTTCCATCCATTATCTGAGCTGTTTATCTTAACCAAAGTTTGCAGTGGGAGGAGGGGTCAAATTACTAGAGCTTACGTTGCAGACACACACATTCACACCTAGGTGCAAATAAGTCCAAGACAAAACACATGCAGACTTGTGGAGGGCATGTAGCATCCACACACAAAGGCCCCTGGCAGCCAGGCTGGGAACTGAACCCAATACCTTCTATGAGGTGATGCTAACACTAACCACAGAGTGGTGTCCTACTCTAATATACAGAGTAAAATACAAAGTTGTGTTTATTTATTTTGCCTGTAAAACACAGCATTACATTAGAATCATTACAAATAAACATAAAAACAGTAACAAGAACATATTGTTTTTTTCAACAGCATGTATTAATTATTATTTAATAAGTGTAATAATGTAATAATTTCCTCATTTTGTAAGTAAATTTAGATCAAAGCATCTGCCAAATGCATGTAATCCAATTATTAATTAATAGTTATTAATAGGTCATGGTTTCTTGTGCAGTCCATCCAGGGCAAGGATTTGTTAAGTTCCATCAGAAGCACTTGATCTAAATTAATAAAGGATTGATTAGATAAACTATTGGATGGTTAACTGTCAAAGCTGGGCTCAAGAGGAGGTTACACACACACACACACACACACACACACACACACACACACACACACACACACACACACATCAAATCAGAATGCATTGATTATTTGTTTACTTGTATTTATAAAAAATATATATGTCTCTAACTGTATTGTTTATAAAATATACTATAAAAATAACCCTGTGTGCATTTTCTGATGACCGGCCCACAGCCTCTAGAAATGATGTCACCACCCCCACTCATTATACTTTATCATACTCACTTGAGAACCGGTGCTTTCTATCAGCGAGCTCACAGTGCCAAGCAGCTCAGTGTCTTTAGGAGGAGCATCAGTGAACAAAAAGATTTCTGATGATGGAGGGGCTGTTTGGATGGCCAGCTGGTGGGGGAAAATAAAAAGCAACCACGAAATAAAAAAATAATCTACAGTGACGCAGGAAAAAAAATCACACACTCAGGGACACACCTCCACACACTCTTACACACCTCCACACACTCTTACACACCTCTAGTCCAGAGAGACTTAACTCAGGAATGTCCCCGCCTCCATTAGGTCTAAGATTGTTGAGAAGCTCTATCATTTCATCTGGATTTGTGGTGCTGGTCACTGGTCCCACCTCTACACACACACACACACACACACACACACATATTCACCAATATGCAAGCACATATTTAGACAAACATTCTTCCAACTGGTAAGAACGTCCTGGTTTATATAAACATCCTGTTTCATTTAATCATTCATTTTCTTTTCAGTTTTTATGTTTTTTTCAATCATATAACCCTTAAACCAGCTTAATACACTAATAAGAAGGGCTGTCTGGACACTTGTGGGTATAGGGTGTATGTACATGAACAAGCAAATACACACACACACACACACACACATACACACACACACACACACATTTACACTAACCAGGGTCATTGAATTCAACCAAGATGTACAAAGAGGGCTCATTTTGAGTTCCAGCGCTGTTTTTAATGATTCTTTTGGTGAAATTCCGCACCACTGCAATGTCATCTCTCATACTACCAGTCGTGTCAATAACAAAACAAAGGGCCGCAGAACGGGTGATGCCCAACATACTGTAATGGAGACAGAGAGAGACAAAGATGTGATTGTCTTATTCCTAATAAATCACTATAATGTTACTATCTTTAGATACAGAAACAATAAAGATGGGTAGGCTAAGCACAAAAAAGTCTGCTGTTAAATGTGGTTTTTTTTGTGTTACGATACTGGAGATATCCTCAGCTGACTTGGTTTTCACGGAAAAAAAACAGTTACTATTCTGTCATACGTGAACAGCACAAAATTTAACCCATTCACCAAGCGAAGCAGTGGGCAGCCAGGAACACAGCGCCCGGGGAGCAGTGTGTGGGGACGGTACCATGCTCAAGGGTACCTCAGGTTCACTTAGCAGTCTTGCGAATCGAACCCCCGATTTCTTGATCGCTGATCGCATGGCGAATGCCCTAACCACTAGGCCACCAGCTGCCCCTTGTGCATGAACCTGTGTTTATGGGTTCTTGTATAGAAATATATGTGTACCAGTGTAGAAGTAAATACCGTAAGAACACTGTGTTACTGAATCCAATGCGGATATCCTGCAGCAGGTCTTTAGTGGCCTGTAACGCAGCACCAAAAGCGGCCAGGTGAGGATCAACACCATCTGGGGTCAAATCCCCTCCACCAAAGTCCTTGCTGATCCCTCCTCTGTTCTCGTCACCATGGCTACATTTACCTAAACACAGAGAGAGAGAGAGAACAGAATGATGTCTTATCACTGTGAACATTGTGTGTTTTGTGTGTGTGTTTGTGTGTGTGTTTTGTGGGTTATACCTTGTGGTCTAGAGCTCACGTATCCTGAGGTGAGTGTATTTGTGTTGAGTATCTCTGGTAGAATAATGTTAGGACACACTCTCTCCTCACAGTCATTGCAGGTTGGTGTGTTGGCATCTGATAACATTAAAAAGAAGATAGAGACACTTTTTTAACGTGGTACATACATACACAAACAAACACACATAGATGTGGTACATACACATATTTTACACACACATTTACAAGGACAAGGAGACACAAACATACACACACACACCTGCAATGTTCAGGAGTGGAAGGTCGGGGCGCAGTAAGTTTGGGAAAGCGCCAAAATTTCCTAGTTCAAACCAGTTACTGTGACTGTAGAAATCCTGCAGACAAAACGATGTTCATCACACTTAAAACCAGAAAAAGCAAAAATAACCAGAAAGAAAATACATTACATGACCAAAAGTACTTGAACATTAAACCATGCATGGGAAAAAAAAACTCTTGCATACTAGTTCCACATGAATTAAATATATTACAATTACTACACAGTTTCATTTTATTCACATGTATGTTATTTAATAGATCTCAAGGTGCTGGCTATTTACTTGTCCCCAGAATTATGAAAACTACAGCAGGGGGAAGATCTTTGTCATATAAAGCCACCGAGCTCTAGAATACTATTCCGAATCACATTTAGGACTCACACACAGTCTTAATTTTTATGTCTAGGCTGAAAACCTATTGTTTAGTTAGCTTTTCTGTAATTCATTTTTCCTGTTAGATGGAGAGAGAGTGTAGAGCTGGGAGGTGGTGGGCACAGAGAATTCTAGTGAACTGGGATGCTGGTGCGGTTGTCTCACCACTCCTCACACTCACTCACGCTTGCTGATGGTGGAGTGGTGGGGTGCCGGTGTCTCGAGGTGCTTTCATGTCTATCATACTACTCGGCTGTGGCCCTTCTAGCTAGGCTGCTATAGCGAGGTATGCTGGAGTCTCAATTTTCTGTTTTCTCCAAGAGGAACAGCCACACATTCGTCTAGCCTGCCTGACCACCACTGGGTCCCAGGTCACCACCTCATCCTGGGTCTGCAATCGCTGGAGTCCCTGCCCAAGTATCCTCGACAGGTTCAGCTGCCTTCAGCTCCCCACAAGTCAAGGGCAACTGCTGTTTAAAGCTCCAGCACAGATTGTTGCTCCTGTTGTAGACTGGAGACTCCTCAATCAAAAACTACTGACTCTTAACTGTAACTGTACCAGACTCTTAGCTCTGTTAGCTAACGACAGCCAATCTGTCTAACAGTGATTAAGCTGTACACTAAGGGTTTCTACTGTCAGTTTTCCCAGTAGAGGGCCTTTTATTCTCTCTCTCTCTCTCTCTCTCTCTCTCTAGGTTGACCAGAGGAGGAGGCACCATGCATACTAGAACAATGTAAAGCATCTCTTTTAAGTGTGAGAAACAAAATGAACAAAATAAAAAAATGAAGCTGTAGTAACAGCTTCTACTCTTCTGAAATGGATTTCTACTAGATTTTAAAATATAAATGTGAGGATTAGTTACCATTCAACTGAGGATAAGCCTTTTTTTGTGTTTTGGCAATTGGCAGGCTAGTTCTGTGAGCTTATGCCTACCATTTTGCAGCTATGTTGTTGATCCTAGACAATAAAAACACTTATAGCTGACTGGGGCAGCTCTAGCAGGGTAGGAATTTGATTAACTAACTTGTTGCAAAGGTGGCATATTATGCCAACACCCCCTTAAAACACCTCCCAAAATCAAATGTGTGGAACATCTGAGATCAAGAAAGTTTGGAATATCTCAGTTGTGATCCATATTTGTCTTCTATCACGATGGCAAAGTATTTTTCTTCACCTGGAGAGTATGAGTGACCGCCCCAAGTGCACGTCTAGCTGCCGGCAAGTTGTTTTGCTGCAGGCTGGCTCTGATGGTGGAAACACCCCTAGTAATGATGTCACGTCCTCTTTCAAAATCTTCATCATTGAAGTGAAGGGCGGAGCTGGAGGGCTGGTCTTTGTCAATTAAACTGCTCTCAGAAGTGATCTCATCTAGCAGTTCCATAAACTTTAATCCTGATGGACCCGCGTCCTCTGACACACGTAAACATGCAAGCAGCACACTTTGTGGGTTTGGTAAGGCCTGTAACATACACATAACAGACAAACACACATTCTTTAAACATGTGCCATATGCTGACATCACAACCGTGATTCAGTTAAAACAGGCTGTTTACTGTGATTCGTTTTTTCTATGTTAAGATTCCTTATCACAACCTCCTAACAACGGCTCCAGCCCTTACACACAGTACTTTAATCTTACTGGTTGATTAAATGGATGACCCTCTTTCTGTGCTTCCTCTCTGCAGGCGTCCAGCGCGACCTCTAGCACAGCCTGCACTGTGATAACAGTATGGGTCATACTTTCTATGTCCTCGCTGTCCATTGATGGAAGAAACGCTTGAGTCCAGCAAATCAATGCGCAGAGTAAGAACACTGGGTACCCCATCTGTCCCGTTCATAAAAAAACACACACATAGGGTTAAACAGAATCAGTCCTGATTGAGCTGGATCACAATACATCTTGTATATGTAAACAACACAAAGTAAAAAAATATATATATAGAAAATGGATGACATCCGGGCCATCCAACCTTTTCTAAAAGCATTCTGTTGGTTTGCAGCACATCCTAAGTACCATTCACAGATACAGTAATTCCCAATTAGAATGATTTTAACATTACTTAGATAGCTTAATTAACATTAGTGGTCAGTCAGTACAGTACTAACTTTATGGTGGTTGAGTTAACTTGATAGAACCAATATCTGGTACAGCAATTTCAATCAGGTTGGCCAGTATCTCACTAACTGGTTAGCTGATGAGCTGGCCCACCTTTTGTGACCCAGAACTGAAGGCTAAAGTGCCTATTGGTGCAACCTGAGGAGGCTACTGCCCGACGTCCCCTACAGTCTAAAGTACAAGTAACAGTAAAACGTACATTACCAGTGTTTCAAAATGAGTAAGCAACATATTCCATAGTCTTATCTGGTAATGGATCGTTGTAGCATAAAATGCAGTTCTATTTTTACCTAATATTTGATATTATAAACATAAACATATTTCTTATAAACATGTTACATTCTGTTCTATTTTTATAGACTTTTCCTAGAGTACTAGATGCTACAAACTTCTCTCTTATTCTTGTTTATTCATTTATTATGTATTTTGATAAATTATTTTATTTTAATGAAACTATATACACCCAGTCCTTCTTCATCCTTTTATTATTATTATTATTATTATTATTATTATTATTATTATTATTATTATTATTGTGATTATGATGATGATTATTATTGTTATTATTATGCCCTCTGATACTATATCTTCATATTGACAGTATATCTTTCTAGTTATTTATTCCACTGAGCTTTATTGAACTATAGTGTTCAATAAAGATAGAGTCTATTTAGTCTGGCGATTCCTGTAAACAGATCAGTTTGTTCCTGCTTCATATTAGTTGGTATGAATTTCCTTCTTTGGTAGCGGTAAGTCCGTGATCCTGTGGCTCTGCCTGTATCTAACCACACTACTTCCTTAATTATAAACCTAACCTTAAAATACACATTCAAAAACAAACACAAACAATTTATAATAATTATGCATTATGAGATCAGAGTATGGTCAGAAAATTTGAAAATTTGAAAATTTGAATTCTTTATTGTATGAGCTTGTATTAAAATCACTGTAACATATTAACCTATAACAGTGTTAATATACATAAAACTTAATTACATTCATAGGAGCTGACACAAAAAAGTGTTTGGCACACTGATACAGCTGGATTTTAAAAAATTAATGTGTGTATATGAAATGAAATAAATTTGTTTCAAGCATGATTGCAACTAGAAAAAAATATAACCTTGTAGTAAGGTATTAGTGTGCACCAATCAATGTAATGTATGTATTTTCTAATGCCTTCTTACCTTTAGTACGATGGAGATGAAGATAAAGATTAATGTTATTCCAGTTTAATGCTGTTCTGATGCTCACATTCTCTCAAAGTGAGTCTGGACTGAATTATGAGCCAGGCTGGTACTTATACACACATGCGCGCACACACACACACACACACACACACACAAATGTACCTGAGTATGCACTGTAATAAAAATATTATAGGAAATCCCAGTGCACATGAAAGGTTAATGATTAGCATGATTGTGTGGTAAACAGACAGAAGTAACTAAAAGGAAACAGAAACAAACGCTGATGAAGTGATTCAGGAAACACAATGTAAATATTAGAATATTTAACATAAGATTCAAGATTCAACATTCTTTATTTGTCACATATATCACACATATGTAGTAAAATGAGCAGCTGAGTCAACCCATGAGACATGTGCAATAAAGTTATCAAACAATTTAAATTAAACTAAAAAGGAATGTGAAAAGGCTAAAATAAGGTAGTCAAAACTAGAATAACTTCCGCAAGAAAATACCAAATGTGATTGCATGGTTGCTATAAAACCAGTGTTAGAATAAAAAGAACTCAGTGGATTTGAAAGCGATCTTCTGATTTAGAGGATGGTACTTTAACACTGCAGCATGGTGGGGGAGGGTGGAATTTACCAGCTCTTACCAAGTCTTTTATGGTTAAGGAGTATTCATAAGCTGATTATTTTTTGTTAAATCACAACAAACAGTGAGACGTGTCTTTTTTAATAACTGACCTGAGCTATACTGTCCATTCATGAGTCTGCTGTGTTTAGTCATGACATGTGTAGTGACATGTGCGGGAAGGACAGGTATAGCTGTGTATAATCAGCATAGCAATAAGAAGAGAAGCCATAAGAGTGGATAATAATCAAAGAATTGGCTACTGAAATTCACCACTCTGTGAGGAAGGATGTGAAGACCTCTGCTGAGAGGTCCAGGTTGAGGTGGAGGAGGAGAGAACAATGTTTTGAAGGTACAGAATATTGCGCGTTATGAGTCAAGTGATCCGAACTAGGAACAGGAAATCTGAAGTCATCTGAAGAGTATTTAGACTATGGCTAGACAAGTAAACATTACTCAGTCATTGAGTTCTCCCCCACCATTGTAAGAATGGTCTCTTTCGCTTTCATTTTTAACTTTGATTGACCCCCTGCACCAGGAGGTCTCCTCTCTATGTCAAGCTTCCCCCCCCCCGGAGTGCCGCTCTCATTAGGCAGTGCCAGAAACACCTTGCTCCATTTCTCCTTCTCCCTCTTTCTCCTTCCCCTCTCTGGAGAAGTAGAATGGTATAGACTGGAGATGCAGTGCTTTCCTAACCAATTAGAGCTGGTTTTGGAGTTCCAGCCTGCTTGTTACCCTTCACACCGGACATGTATCGCTCCCCTTATCTCGCTGCTATCAGGACAAGGAGCTAATTGGGCAATGACACCTCCAGGTTCCAGCATGCCCTCCAGGACACGCTGGACTAGTGGGTGTACCTGGACAACATCCTAATTGCTTGCCCAATCGGCTGTACTATACGCTGGTTTTGGCCATTTCTATCCATGATTCATCTGGGGCTTTGGTTTGGATGTAGCACCACTCACCATTCTCACAGAGCCGTTTAACCAACCGTTTCGGATGCCAAAAGAAGTCAGATGAGCCTTTAATCAACTTTGAAAGATGTTCACCACTGCTCCCATCCTCCTTACCCTCAATCCAGCAAAGCCGTTCATTGTGAAAGTCGATGTGATGGATGTGAGCACTGACCTATTCTATCCCAATGAATTCCAGACCAAAATCTGCATCTGTAGTCCTTCTTCACCAGAAAATTCACCCCCAGTCATCAGAGATATGGTGTAGGGGATCATGAGCTGCTGGCCATTAAGTGGGCCTCTGATAAACCCCTACCTCTCTCCAAATACACTCAACAAAAATATAAACGCAACACCTTTTGTTTCTGCTCCGATTTTTCATGAGATGGACTTAAAGATCTAAAATTCATTCCAGATACACAATATTATCATTTCTCTCAAACATTGTTCACAAATCAGTCTAAATGTGTGATAGTGAGCACTTCTGCTTTGCTGAGATAATCCAT
>JBBPCY010072897.1:0-10678 GCA_037974405.1 Brachyalestes nurse
TCAGTGATCCTCAGGACTTTCTATTCAGGTGCTGTGGAGAGCATCCTCACACAGAACATCACATCCTGGTCTGGGAACAGCTGTGTTCAGGACCGTGAAGCTCTTCAGAGAGTGATCCGTGCAGCAGAACGCTGCTGCAGGTCTGTTCTCCCTTCCCTGCAGGACATTTACTTCAGGATGTGTTGTTCCAGAGCAGTTCGGATATTGAAGGACTCATCCGACCCCAGTAATGGACTGGTTCAACTTTTGCAATCAGTCAGAAGGTTCCGCACCATCAGGGCCAAAACAGAGAGACTCAGGAGGAGTTTCTATCCTCAGGCCATCCGAGTCCTGAACCAGAACATGCCCCCACTCCTCCATAGCATTACCATATTACCATAAAAGGGACTCATATCATATTAATTTCTATTTTTATATTTAAAAACTGTCATACTTCATATCATATCCGATCTATTATTCCATCACACTGTGCACTGTACATGCTGCTACACATGCTGCTTATTACTGGTCATTGTTTATGTTTACATTACTCTGTTTACGTTACCCTGCTTGCATCGCTCTGTTTTTACATTGCTGTGCTAGTATGGCACAATGCACTTTAACATTCCATTGTACACACTGCTACTAAATTTATATAAATACATATTAAAAAAACTCAATTTTATCTCTAACTTGTGATGCTCCTGTTTAAGTTATTACCTTTAGAGATTTGTGTTTTAGAAAATTTCAGATTGTGTTCAAAATTTAAATTGTACTTACATTAGACATATATTTACTTTAATTGTACGTATTTCTTTATTTTATTCTATGTTTCAGAAAATTCCAGATTTTTTATTTAAAATTTACTTGTCTGTTATAAATTTTACTAAAAGTAAATTTTACAAAATGTACTTACCGTTACATTTCACTGCATGTTATACCTGTATACACTATACATGTGAATCTTGAAAAGATAGAAGTAGTGGAGTCATAAACTAGTCCTAGTCATAAACTCTGAATGACAAATTTTAATAGAAGGCAGCATAATTCTGCCATGCTATCATTTCCACTAAACGAGGCCTGCTCTGGTGGACATAGATAGAAAGTGTTAAAGCACATCCTGTCTCACACCTCTTAACATATTTTCAAATTGGCCTGTCAAGACAAGAAAAAAATCATGCCTCTTACATGCTCCTTAACCTTCAAGTCAATAGAGAAATGGCTACAGGTGCCACTTAAGCACGGCAACGGGTCTGTCTTGTTCCTCCACGCTTTCTGTAAACCCTGCGACACCTTCATCCTTTATGATGCCATATTAGAGAGAGAGCACACTCATCAACTCATCATTACAATTGAATGGTCTCTCAGATGCAGTAGTATGCTCTGATTCCTTCCTGTTAATAACAATAGCAAAGGAAAACTCCAGCATTTTTCTTCCTAAACACTATCTGCCATGTCCATAGCATGCCTTCATTTAATTCTCATAATTTCTGTGTTGTTCCCTGTACTCAGAAAATAAATTAAAACATGCTGACCTGAAACTAGAAATTGGACACTGTTGAAAAAGCATGGCTATGATGAATTAAAAGCTGTTTTATTCAAGGTTATTTAAATAGTACAGGTTTAAAGATGAGACAGTCTTGGAGAAACACAGTTAGATCTTAAAATTTGGTTTCACTGTTTCAATTACAGCTCATTCAGACCTTGCGGTGTGATTGCCTGAGAGAACTTAAATAATGGTCAGTGTCCTTCTGCTTAACATCTTGTTCAAAAAACAACTGATGCAATTACATGACAAAACACTCTCATTGTAATCAATCAAGTTCTCTACACTGGCCACAAGCCTCAGGGCACATTGGAAGTAATGTTTCATTGTGAAACAAACAAAAAAAAAACTGGGGGAAAATGGAAAAGGTGAAATGAATTAATGAGATAAAGTAGAGAAAGTGCTGGACAATAAATACTTTTCTGATTAATGGACTTTTTTTTTTTTAAGTCTAACTACTTAGAGCTATAATGGCTAAAAAACAGATACAATAAAATTGTACTTCATGAAGCAAGTTTCCTGAAAAGAACTAACCAATAACATTTTCCAAATGACTGAGAACGATAAAACCAAAAAGCTCACTGTGTAACCAACAAAGTGAAGCTTTCTACACCAGCCCCGATGGGCAGAGCTCATTTTTTGACACACTGTTTTTGTTTTTGACACATCAAGACTGTCATAATAACACTATAAACTACAGAGAAAATAATCCATGAGATAAAGCAAAATTAACTGTATAAAAATGTCTTTATTTGTATAAAGACCTTCACCATAATGAAATGGGTGAATTGCTAGACTGCTGGAACTTTATGATAGTGTGTCAGTTAGTGTTTTTATATGCTGATATTGGATTTAAATATGTTACACAGCTAGCAGCATGGTTGCCTGACTGAAGAAGGTAGTAGCTTTGATTCCTGGGCGGAAATGTCAAGAGGTGATTTCTTTGGGGAGTTTGCCTGTTCTGTTCATGCCTGCATGAGTTTCTGCTAGATCCTGCAGGTGCTCTGCAGTATAACCGGCTGGGATGGCACCTGCATGTCCCTAGTTAAGAATAAACTGAATAATCCATTAATATGTTACACAAAGGCCTTTCCTCTCAAGCTGTTAAATCCACATCTTATGTACATTTTGGCTCAACAAGCAACCTTAATGTAGTGTAGATATCCTGAAATTTTGCTAAATTATTTTTGCTTATTTATTTTTTTAATTATTTTGCTTAGCAGAGTGTCTATTTCTTGTTATCCCCTAGAATTCAGAGTGTATTAGTAAAAATCAGATTTCAACAAATATAAATGGTGTAAAACTGTCTAAAATCTGTGTTTGCTCTCCAATACATTCGCCGTTTGCTGCTCTTTCACTCAGCCGCTCTCCGGACCCCCTCCCTCTGCGGGTTTTTCCCACACACTTGTGGGCGGAGACTATCCTAAAAGTTCTCCCGGTTTCAAAGATCTTGTGTTTTTTTCTGTTGTTTTCTAAAACCTAAAACAAACGAAAAATGTTAATTTTGTTCTTTATGGGCATTTTTTAAATTATAGTTATTATTATTACATGTTTTTTTTATTACAGTGACTTCTGCATGACATAGGAACACCAAACAAAGCTCAGCATGATGTCTGACACCTCGAGCACTAACACAAACCGGAGATACAGAATAAGGAGTTGCTCTGCTGTATGACAACGGTTTACCACTTGTTGCACACATTAGCTGTGTAATCATTGTTTAAACTGAATAATAACAATCAATAACAAAACTGCATGAATATTGCAAAAATACATTCAAGGTTTTGCGATGCTGTGGGTTTCTGCCTTGGGTCTCGAGCCTGTAAGCACCACACACCCGTAGCAGTACGTCACAGGATAGCCTTCTCTCTCTCAGGTATTACCGTAGAAGTAATGTTCAGTTCAAAGTGCAGGGAAATTGGTCCCTGATAACCCAGAGTGCTCTGCAAATGTGACTGGAGGAAAGACTAATGGATGAAGATGTATGTAACTATGTGGTCTCTGCTTTAGAACCTGTTACATTTTTTTCTGCTTTTATTTCAGACATTCAAAACCTTTATTAAAAACATTGATATGAAGCTTTTAGAGCAGCAGCTGAATGTGGGTGTTTTAGATTTAAATTATTCTTAATAGTCCCTTAACATTATGGAAAAGGCTTTTTTTGAATGAGGAAAAAGTTTGATGCAACAGTGTAGTATTTATTGCTTGCATTGCACACTCCGAAGAATATAGCAAGAAAATAATTAGGGATGTCACACAATTAAAAAAATGAAGCTAATTAATTACAAGCTCTGTGATTAATTAATCTAGATTAATCACACACATTTTTTCAATAATCAACATTACAGACTTTCAATGTCTCTTTTATGTTCAGGTGCAGAAATGCTCACAGCAATAAAAAAATATGACCTAATATTCTGAGAGAAAAAATCAAAAATGTTTCAGCAAGAACTATGATAGAAGTCCATCTATAAGGTGCAGTTTAAGACAATGTATGTACAAGCACGGGTGTCAGAAGCATTTTAATGTGGGGGTGTGCTGGACTCGGCGTCTCGTGTGTTTCACTCATACATCACCCTCTAATCCAGTGGTTCCCAAACGTTCTCTGCCGGGCCCCCCTTTTCTAGATAGGAACATGCCCTAACCTAACAGTTCCGGTGTTCTGATGATTTATGCTGCTATGTCGAAAAATGCTACCGGGTGACCCGCAGGTCCGGGGGGTTTTAAGGCAGAAATATTAAAAATATCGCGGGTGCGGGCGGGTCATGAAAACGCATTTCATTATTGGTCAAAACATGTTGTAAACGGGGTTCGAGATTTTTTTTTTCCCTCGGGTCGGGTCGGGTTGCGGGTCATTATATATTTTTTTATATTTTTGCGGGTTGGGTGGGGCGGGTTGGATCTCCTGACAGGTCGAGTTGGGGCGGGTGTCAAAAAAAGCCGACCCGCGCAACACTACTACCCTGTGTCACGCCAGGTTTGGTTCAGCCACGCCCCAGAGCAGTTCATTAGGAGACACACAGAGGAGTTCATTAGGAGACGCACAGCTCTGGGCACGGTAGGGGAATGGAGTGTTGTGTGAGTGCTCGTTCGCTGCCTAGGCAACCCGGGTGTGAGAGTAATTAGAGCATGGCTGGGTTACTAAAGTATCCAAGGACAAGTCCACCTGTTAGGTGTTTAGCTTAAATCTTCCAGTGATAGTACTGTTGTGTGATTGGTGGGTTGTATGAGTGTGATCCTTAAATGCCGGCCGAGAATCAGTGCGTGGTAACCCGTTGAGTTCAGGGAGTCTGGATGACAAGAAAACTCATCTAGATCCTGAGTTGCAAGCACTGCTCTGGGCAGAAGCCGTATCTGCATGCTAAGCAAGGCAAAGTGAACTTGTGAGGACTGTGTTCATCAAACATAATAATTTTGAATTCTAACATAATCTAAGATAGCACAGATTTGTGTTTAGTAAATAAGCATAAATCTAAATTATGACTGAACTGAGTAGGGACAGGAACATGAACTTTGTGGAAGGGGTGGGGACGAGAAGAGCTGTAGCTCAGTGACAGAGCCTATATTTTTGCAGGTTGAGGCACTAGTGGACTTCTGCCCACATTTAATTTTTCTAGGTGTTAGAAAGAAGTTCCACCAAGTAGAAAAGCCCAGACACTTGCTCCTTCAGCTGCATACACCTGCCACTTCTGTTCCATTAAGAATCTCAGCTTTCCTTTAGATCTCATGCAACATATAAATGGAGTTAGTGGTCATCCATCCCTTGGGTGTGGCATCTGATATTGGAGTGAGAGAGAATATATGAGCAATGGTCAGTATCTTTAATTAATATCTAAATATCTCATCGTTAGCCATTTCCACAGATAAACACATGTGCACTTTCAAACAGCAAATTTTCACTTGGGTAGAGCATACAGGGGGCTGGACATAAGAACACTTGTAATATTACTATAATACTATAATACAGTACTACTAATATGAATATAATACGAATATGAATATAACAATGCTGCTATAACAACCCGTAACAATATCACTAAGATTATATAGAACCCATTACAATTCATCTTCATGACCTGTAAATGACCCATTTAAATAAATAAATACATTCTTCTTTACCCTCGGTTCGTGTTCTTCAGGTTTCTAGCCAATCGCGTAATAGAAAAATCAACACGTCCACCGCTCACTGTGAATTCTGCAGATAATTACTTAATCTATTCATGCATGGACTCACTCAAACAGGGAGCTTATAGTGGGGAGCTGGGCAAAAATCTTTCTAGAAGCACATAGAGCTAAAAAAAAAAAAACAATCAATTTGAGAAATTACAGTTACCAAAAAGTCAAATTTGTAGTTTTACTCCAAATATGTTTACCTGTCCAAAGGGGCTGCATTAGCAACAATTGAGGTGGCCTTCGCCCTACCTGTGCTGGGAGTCACATGTCAGGGGGACTCACTGGGGGAAAAGTGAGGAAAATCCCTCCATCATTATAGAATATCACAGTTAAAATCATCCCTGTCCTCCGCAAACTTCACTGGATCCCTGACACATTCAGGATCAACTTATAATACTGCTACTCACCCACAAAGCCCTCAACAACCAGCCTCCCTACCTCTCTGACCTTCTTCCCCATTCCAGCTCGGCGCGCTGCCTCAGGTCCGGTGATGCACAACTCCTCACAACAGCTAGGACCAGGCTCCAGACTTGGGGAGACAGGGCTGCTGCTTCTGCACCCTCCCTCTGGGACGCCCTTCCCACCCACATCAGGCCACTTCCTTAAAGCAGTCACTCAAAACCCACCTCTTCCAACTTTCTCCAGCTTATGTTCAAGTTTCCAAACTCCACGCTGACTCTGCCCCTTCCTCCTGATACCATCTCTAATCCTGTCTCTATATTTGCCCCCATGTCCATCTGTTCCTACCCTCATGTTTTATTTGTCTTCTCAAAATTGTACAGCATCTTTGGGTATTTAAAAAAGCGCTTAATAAATTAAATGAATTACTATTATTATTATTATTATTATTATTATTATTATTAAAATCAAATTACTTTTCTCATCACATCACATGTCACTGGTACACAGATACAGTATGTGTAAATGAAATGTTTGTGTGCAGAGCTTCACAGAGCAGCAATGGCATGATAACTGACGTGCAACTATTCAGCATATAGTAGGATTTAACGATATGCGTATGCAATATGCAAAGTGCAGAGAGTGGATGACGCTAAGTGTGCATCTGTATGGTCAGTGATGAATCCAGTTTTGGATGCCATTAGTTATTTCCAGACACAAATTGTCCTACTTTATAATTTGTATAATAAGTATAGTTTGCATAATACACTCGATGTAAGACCAAATTAACATGATTAGCCAATGCAAAAATGAAGTTAGAACATAGCTGAAAATGATATGTGCCTGTGCAGTAGGATTCAGTGTCTAGGACCACTATCTGTTCCAGAGTCTGCTTTTTCTCTGTGATTTTGAAGTTTAGACCAGTGTGAATAATTTCTGAAACTATCAAAGTGTGCAAGCACTTGTAGTATCTGCACAGCAGTAGCTCTTATTTTTTGTCTCTAATACATTTTTGTTTGGCCATTTTTTCAAAGAATCACTACTTACCCTTAGCCCGTTGCTGTTTTTATTTCTTAGCATGAATGTTCGCATCCCATTAAGTATATTTCTTCTACGTTCACAGCATTTGGCTGACGAACTTATCTATAAGGACTTACAATCATTAGTTACAAGGACAGTAGTGGAGCAACAGAGGGTTAAGTGCTCAAGGACACAATGGTAGAAATCAGGGGGGTTTGAACCTGCAACTTCGCAGTCATCAGATTTACAGGCAAGTGTTTTACCCACTAGGCTACGACCACCAGGCTTCTCGTTTTTGTGGGTTGCTAAGATTATTATTTCGCACTGTAGCAGAGATCCGAATAGGCTACCTATCATATAAATATATGCAAACCTTCGCCTACCCCTTATAATAATTGTTGATGTAACAATTTTCCATATAAAAATAAGTTATCCACTATCCAGCAGTCCAATTCATCATAACCTTTCACAAATTATAAACGTTTGATAGTTCATATCTCAGCTTGGAACTGCTTTAACATTTCATATCAACAAAGCTGGAAATATTTACTCTCTTCTATACCGTTCCTCATATCTAGTGTGTGTATTATGCCCCTACTTTTTGACGTAACGGACAATGTCTGCATGCGTTGCAGTCAGGCATGTGAAACATTTCTTGAAGGAGAGGCTCAGTTTTATATTCCACAACACACTGGGAAATAGCTGCAAAACACTGTTTTAAATGTGCAGTTATTATCATTAATATTATACATCAATTTACTGCATGAGATTCCCAGTTCGACTCCTGCTTGTTAATGAGTTCATGAGTTAATTCCTTCGTCAGTTGTGCTAGACAAGACAGGGTCACGTGTGCCTTGGTGAAGACACCAGGACTGGCATTTAGAATTTCTGATTTATTCAGGACATAGGTTTATATATATATATGTATGTACATATACAATATTCAAATATTTAATCGCAATTAATTGCATGTTTGCCATAGTTAACTCGCAATTAATCACATCTTTAATTGCAGTCCTAAACATACTGTTTTTAATACTCTTATCACGGTCACTACTGTCAACATACAATCACCTGTTCCACAATTATTGGCACCCCTAATAATTCCTAGGAAATAAATGTAATTGAAGTATTCCTGTCATTTCTACAGTAGTTTACAAAGTTGATCTAGGAACATTGAATTAGTAATTCATCACTTCCTCTTTCCCTGGGGTATAAATATAATGTGACACAGAGGCCATTTCTCTTATCCACTCCTCAACATGGGAAAGACAAAGGAACACACCATTCAAGTAAGATAGATGTGTGTCGACCTTCACAAGTCAAGCAATAGCTACAAGAAAATAGCCACTCACCTGCACCTGCCCATATATACTGTCAGAGGAACCATTAAGAAGTTTAAAACAACTGGAACATTTTATTTTGTCTCTACACACAGTGAGGAGGATGGTAAGAGAAATAAAAAGTTCTCCAAAGAATTGCAACAAATGGTAGCATCTTGGAGTCACAATGTCTCCAAAACAAGCATCAGGCACTATCTACATGCCTACAAGTTGTTTGGGATGCATGCACGGAAAACATTTACATTTACATTTACATTTACGGCATTTAGCTGACGCCCTTATCCAGAGCGACGTACATCAGTGGTCAAGAAGTCTACGTCTGTTTCTTACACTCGTAAGCTAAACTCAAAATCATCATCTTCTATTCAGCCGTGATGCTGCATGCTCGGTACACCTAAACATTTGGTTGCCTTCTGCGGAAGCCCAGCCAGTAGGGAGTTGCAGTAGTCTAGTTTGGAGATGACCAGAGACTGGACGAGAATCTGTGTGGCTTGCATGGTGAGGAAGGGCCGGATTCTTCTGATGTTGTAGAGAAGGTATCTGCATGATCTGGAGATCTGGTCAACCTGCGGCGAGAAAGACAGATCTTCATCAAGTGTAACACCAAGATTTCTTACCTTCTTAGAAGGGACGATAACCGAGTTCCCAGCAGAAACAATGAGATCGTGGCTTGGTGAAGGACTCCCTTTGATGAAGAGGAGTTCAGTCTTACTGGGGTTCAGCTTGAGGTGGTGGGCCGCCATCCAAGAGGAGATGTCGGCCAGACAGTCTGAGATTCGTGTTGAGGCCTGGTTGTCATTGGGAGGAAGAGAGAATTAGTTGAGAATCATCAGCGTAAAAGTAGTAAGAAAGATACTAACCCATCAACTCTCATCACCCCTGTTCCCTTCACCAACATGTCCAAGATTAAGATTTGCTCCAATCACAACTCTCTCTCCCTTGGGTACACTCTCCACTACTTCTTCCTACACACTCCAGAAATCTCATCCAGTTCACACCCAACCTGCAGGGCATTTGCACCAACAACATTCAGCATCACACCTTCAATTTCTAACTCATCACCGTCTGACACTCCTAACATACTCTTCCTTCACAGCAACAACTACTCCATTTCTCCTCTCATACACACCATGACAGAACAATTTAAAACCTCCTCCACCTGGCCTTACTGGGCTCCTGCACACACAATATTTCAGCCTTCTTTCTCTCCACTATATCAGGTAGCTGTCTCCCTTTACCTGTCATACTGCCGACATTCAAAATCCCCACCCTCATGTCTACTCTTCCACTCTTTCTCCCTGCCCCCAGACAGCCTCCCCACTCTTCATCAACCAACAGTAGCCCAATTTCCACTAGCACCCTGTCGGCTAACAGTAATTCTTCAGAATTACTGCTAGTTTACCATTACCAACATTGCATATAAAGTCTTGGAAGATACCTTTAGGTTCACTTCTCATTTTGCATTGTTAAACAAATAGTTATATTTACGTTAGAGATGTCATCACCGATTCTTATTACCAACCTTGTAAGGAAAGTCTGCTGCACATTTTTTAAGCATAAATACTTTTCCAAGATATTTTCGAAAGCAAATTTCTGAAGGGAACCTTTAAAAAATTACTGTATTATAAATTGGTATGACGATTAAACCAAAATGCTTACTGCAGCAGAGATACATCTCATTATCTCAATAATGAACTAAAATGCCCGTTCCAACTCATGTGGCCTTTTCGCAGCTGATCCCGTGCTGACTGACAGTGGTTTTACAGGCCAGACAGAGAAAGATTAATGGATAACCCCTCATGGAAGAGAGAGGGAAAGAGAAAGATAGAGAGAGATAGAAGGAGAGAGATTCAAGATTCTTTATTTGTCACATGCATAGTCATACAGGTACAACATGCAGTGAAATGTATCCTGGACCGCTCCTTTGACTGTGCAGACATTTTAGACAAGAAAATTTTAAATAAAAATCTGGAATTTTCTTTACATAGAATAAGGTAAGGGAATAAGTACAAATAAAGTAAATCCAAGTCTAAATGTAAGTACAATTTTAAATTTTAAACACAATCTGAAATTAAAAAAACAGTCTAAAATTAATAACATGAGCACCACAAGTTATAAAGATGTAAGCTAATAAAATTTTAAAATTGAGGTTTTTAATATGTGTGCAATGTGCAAATGGAATGTGCAAATGGAATGTTAAAGTGCATTGTGCCATACT
>JBBPCY010072898.1:0-10678 GCA_037974405.1 Brachyalestes nurse
TGCAGGAAAAACTAAACACAGATTTGAAATCAGCATGAAAAACACTACAAAACCCACATAAACTTATCTCTGATGATGCTGACCTGTTATAAATCAGTCCTAAAAACCACCTGCTAAATGCCTAAAACAGTCTAACAGAAATTACCTCAAACATAATAGCTCATCAAATACATGACGGTAAAATATGGAATACCAGGGTGTATTTTAATAAAAAAAAAAACATTTCTGCACCCTGCTATTCCATATTTTACCGTCATGTGTTTGATGAGCTATTATTTTTGAGGTAAATTTTCATGTATTTGTGCCAATTTGTGGCTAAGACTATATATGTATTTATAAATATACATCTGTACATATCACATTAATTACAGTAGACCATGTTCCGTATTTTTTTATTATCTAAATAAACATCTTTCACATGCAGTCCAGAAATGTGTGTTTGAATATATAATTCACGAGCTAACAATAGACATGAACGTCGGAAAATGTTAGTAAATCAAAAACCAGAACATTCTGTGCCCTTTAACAAAAACATTACTGCCTAAAAATACGCTATAAACTCAAAACATGCATCACTCTTTAAAATATTGAACTTCTGACCATTATTCATCTAAATGTGCTTGAAAGGTAAAAGAAATAATGAAAAAAAAGCAAGGCAACACCTACAAAATGACAGGAAAACATAGTGATTTTGAGTATTCTGGCTACAGGAAATCATCTTTATATTTACCAAACACGAACTAAAGCAGTGATCACATTACCAAGAAAAAAAACCAACAACCATCATCAATGTCTGAAGCGTCACAGGCTCCACGTATGCGGTGTCTCCACTGATTTCAGGAATACTTTGGTCAAAGTGCTGAAACAGATCAAATAAACAGATAAACGCAAAACAAACACATGGAACAGAGAAGTTATGCAGCAAATGTAAGCAACAAAGCAATAAAGTCAATCTGGAATCATTCCCACTTTTTAAAAATACCTTTACCATTCTATTCTGATGTTCTTCATATATGTTGTGTTTACATTGTAAGATTCTTCCTTCTTGACGCTTCCATTCAACATTTTCTGAATTGGTTTGCATGATTTAAATGCCAACTTTATACAACATAACTTGTATAAGTAAAAAATATCAAATTAACAAATTAAAGAAAAATACTAAGTAATTTTGTGTCTTTTTTTTTTTACACTTAAATAGCCCCATCTGAAGCCATCGTCGGGCGTTGATATCTTAAAAGCATTATCTTTGAAGGATGAAAGACACATTCTCAGTACAACTGACCCTTTAAAGGTTTGTACTGCATGCCAGCTGATTCTCTGTAAGGCCCTAGATTTGATTCCTAAATGAGAGACGTATTGAGGGTATTAAAAAACAATTTTGCACCCAGATGGTATAAGATAAGGTGAGAAAGAACTTAATTTATCCAGAGGAAAAGTCCCTTGTCATAAACATGCTCATTGCAACAAGAGGAATCTTGTGTGAATATTTGAGGTCTCTATCACTAATGGATAAGTTATTAAGGATTGAACGTGGTGTGGTAGCATTTTTCAGTCATTTTCATGAACCCAAAACAATCTGTGGGGTAGGAACATGTACGTGGGAAAACTCTGATTTAGGGTACAAACTGCCAATGTCCTTCCATGCATATTCTACTAGAAGAAATAATGATGATTGGCATTTTGGTGCAAATTTCACTCTCATTTAGGAATGTTGCACCTTTTCCAAATCTAGGGCCTTAAAATTTAAGTTGGCAGGCAGTCCAGTCTTTTAATGATTTTGCCTTCCCGTTCTTCACCAGTTTGGTGAGATATTCAGGCCCAAACATGGCTTCCCAGATTCTGTTTTTGAGACAATAAAATATGAAATGGAAAAGGTTGGTTTTGGGAGCCACTTATGATCCAGACAGGGTTTGTATTGAATCTGAAAGTTAAAAAAATCGGTTTACCCCAGCATACAGTACACTAGTGTTGATTATAAGATTATATAAACAATTATTTTTGGCACTGGTCTGCATATATATCTTCCTTTTTTTCTAATAGACAATAAAATGACTGATGTAAGACATGGAAGCAGTTCTTTTGAAGTTGAAAAGTAATTTTTGTTATTAAAGTTCCTGTTATTATCAGTTCCTACAACACCAATCTATTTATGAGTGTTTTATCATATTCTTGAGCTCTGTTTGCTAATTAAAAACTCATTTTTTGGTGCAACTGTGTCTAATTTCTGTCTTTAGCAAATACAAAAACAGAAAAGTAAGCAGGTCCTGAAGAAGAGTGTGACAGCAGGCCTACATTCAATTCCCAACCTTCTGTTTGAGTCTCAGTAAGCAGAACCTGATTATGGGACTGTTATGGGCTTTGTTTGCAAGAAGTGAGTCTTACAGCATCAGTATCTGTGCAGGACTGTGCACAGGACACTACAGGTATCTTATTAATCGTAATCATTCACTGTGTTTAAAAAACCAACCACCTGACCGACATTTTTGGTGGAAGGAACTGCCAATATTAAAGTAGACCTACATAATGTCTGGGGCTTCTTTGCTTTACTTGAGCAACAGAACACTTGGTTGTATTATTACATATACACCAAGGCTGAGACAACCCATAGCATTTCAATACAACATGTACAACATCCCAGCCATGAAGTTACATACAATACTGCACTTCCTTCCACATTCTCTTTCCAAAGAAAATTTTAGAATGCAGAGGTAACAGAACACCATCAATTCAGCACTTTGTTAGATCAGTTTTTGTAGTTTGTACTTACAACTCATCGTGTCTCTCACATCAGCAAGCCTTAAGGAAAAAGGAAACAGGAAAATGTGTTCAGGAGAAGCAAAAAGAGCAGGATTACTTTCATTAATGCAATCTTGGGATTTGACTGGCCATTTCGGACACAATCACAATAAAATGTCATTATTTCAACCTCATAGCTCAGAAGGACACATTATCAGGAGTTTGTTTTTACATAACTGAGGTCAATTCAGACACGATTATTACGACTGAGTGACCTCAGACTTGAGGACAATTTACTCCAGATATATTACAGAATTATGAAACTATGGACACTGCAGAATGGTACTGGATTAAAATCACTGTTGTCACTCAAAGTACAGAGTGGGGTTGCAGTGGTATGAGATTTTCGCTGTATGACAACGCCTCAGAAAACATCATGGTTTTACGGCATTTCACTGTACCTCACAATAAATATTGCTATTATCAACTGCAAGGTACTGATTTGATGCCGAGTTGGGCGGACGAGGGTCTGTTCTATGTGGAGTTTGCATGTTCTCACTGTATTTGTTTGGGCCTCCTTCAGGTACTAAAGTTTCCTCCCATTATTGGCGGATGCTGAATTGTTCAAAGGTGCGAACGCCCGTGTTTGAGTTTTATCCGTGTGTCTGTTCTGTGATAGACTGGCAACCTGACCAGAATGTTTCTCTGTCTTTCACCCTATGAGCACTGGGACTCCAGCACCGCCTGCAACTCTGGTTAAACTATTCAGATAAAGGATGAATGGATGGATGATCTCAATAAAACAAAATAAAAACTATTTTGTTCAACAAATGTTTTATTGTATTGTAACTTGAAATATTTTAAATGAAAGAATGTGTAAGAAGTTTCAATTCTGAAAGAAAATTAAATAAGGCGCTAGGGATGGGAACCGAAATTCGGTTCCAAATAAGAACTGATTCGAAAATCCCACTCGGTTTATTTTTATTTCGGTTCTGTAAATCGGTTCCTAACACTAGAATGGCGGCTAACTGGTGATTACAATTGGCTGTTACTTAGCAGGGGGCGGGACTGCGTGCTGTAATATTCCCTCACCAACATGGAGGACTTGCCTTAAATGATCTTAAATCTAAATGTTAAATATGAAATATATCTCGCACTCTAAATGTGTTAGATAGGGCTCGGAGACACCTTTCCAACGACCCTCGAAAACCGTTATTAGTAAAAACCGTTCACCTCGGACAAAAGTAATGGGACACCGGGGCGAGGTGAACGGTTTTCGGGGTTATTATGGAAAGAGTGCGAGATATAAATAAATAATTCCATGAAATTGTTTGAAATTGAAAACATTGTTTACGAGTTAAAACTCACAAGTTGGAGTCAAGTCTCAAGTCGTTGAGGGCCAGTCTAAAGTCAAGTCACAAGTCTTTGTTTGTGCGACTTAAGTGCGACTCTGAGACTCAGACTCGAGTCCCAGTCTCAGAATTTCGTTTATTGGTCGAATTTGATTCCGGTTGATGGTGTCTCTCAAGCACAAAAGAATAAAACAACAACAATACAAAGATATGCGTGTACATTTGCCTACACCACACCCATATGTCTCTTACAGAGCATGCCTGCTGCTCCAATAGGCCAATAGACGCATGGATAGCCGAAGTAATCCCATGTTTTAAGAAATTTCCTCTAGGATCAACGAAGTTTTCTGATTCTGAAGCTGGCAAGTTTTTTGGGAGATGGAAATTAGTGATATCAGTCTCACTGCTCTCCATTTTCTCAACTGCATTTGTGCATGTGTGCGTGGTGCCTGTTACCAAGTCTGACAGACAGTTGAGCAGGAAAGGAGATGTGCAAGAACAGATGCATTAAAAAAATATTGATAAACAAATGTTCAATGTATGATAACCCACCATTTTCACACAACACTGCAACCCCAACACAGAGCTTCCAAACATATTTCTAATTCAGGTTAAATATGGATAAAGAGATTTCTAAATACTCCTCGGAAAAGTAACCAGAACACCAGAAGCTTCAAACTCAATGAACATACTGGAGCTTTAGTTGTCTGTGAAACTACAGTAGTTCAGTGCTTACCTGAATTCACCGATTTCATCAGGATGAAATTGTAAACACATGACAAAAAAAACACTAAAGTATAAAAAATGAGATCACATGGTACTTACATTGTCTTAAACCAGATGATGAGCCATGAAATGTCTTCTGTCCAAGTCCAAGATCACAGCTTTTACTGAAATGGTTTTCAGTCCTTCCCTGCCTGTCACAGTCAAGGGGCATTTTGTCACTGGACTTGACTGAATTATCAGCTGAGGACACTTCTTCCAGATTTCCTTGAAGCAATTCCTCTTTTATCGACTGTGTTTGTCTGTCACTGGTGGTTTCAGGAGCTTCAGGAACATTGTCCATTCCAAGTACACTGTCTACATAAGATGCATGACCAGCATCAACCAGTTCTTTGGCAACATTTCTTCCTCCTGTGACAACATCAACCTCCCACTGTGCCTCTGAAACATACTCCCTGAAGTATATTTGCAGACGTTTTTGACACATACATTCCTGGAAAAAGACAGCAGCATTGTCAGACCACTGAATCTCAGCAGCTGGCTTGACTCCTCTCAACATGCAAGGGTAAGTGATCTTTGGTAAAACAGCAAGTTCTCTAGGAAGTCTTTTAAGCTTGTCGACTTCTTGGCATGGAAAATGTGCATAATGTCCATAGTCGACCAGGTTTATCACCACTGAAATGTCATTACACTGCACTATCTCTGCTCTGCACCACTTGTTCTTCTCACCAGACTTCACCAAACAGCCTGTGCCTGATATCAGATGAGTTTCTGGCAGTGGAGACAATACATCCGGCAGATCCTCCAGCATGTTGGATACAGCATTCATGGCAAGAAGCAAGTCATCAAGAACAATGTAGAACTCACTAGGTGTGGTGACTGCTGCTGCGAATCCTGAGTATTCAAAATCCATTTTAACAGGTGCAAGGGCCAAATGTACCTCATCACTTTTATCAATGTAGTTATCAAGATATGTGTCTGCCAAGGTTGGCTTCTCTAAAACTGACTGACATTTGTTCACTCTGACATCTACACTTTCTGGCAGATTAACAGAAGTTTCAAGGGTATTTGTAGCAAAAATAACATTGTCATGTGATACGTTGAGTTCACTATTGTGTGGAGTTTGTTTCTCCAAATAACAGACAAGATGTGGGGCGTCAAGTTTCACTGATGATCCATTTTGCTTCTTGCCACGTTGACCTTTGTGGTTTGTCTTGCTTTTTGTCTTTTTTTTCAGTTTCTCCAAAAGAACTCTAATTCCCTTTGTTCTCAAGCGTTTCTGCTGATCCACTTTATTGATTACTTTGGTATCTTCTTCTATGCTTGACTTTTCTGCTTTGTTTATTGATCTGCATAGAACCTTCTCATTTTCCCCATCATCAGCACAATGTGCTCTTGACTCATGGAAAATCTTAATGCACACCTCCCATGCATAGCCATGATTTTTCACAAAGTCAACAATCAGGGGTTTGTCATGGGTTTCCTTGATAAAGCTCTCACTATCCTGAAATCCACAAGGTTTTGAGAGCAGGCATGGAATGCTTAATCTAGCATGAGACAGAAACTGGCTTGTCAGCAGATGAATATCCTTCCTGTCAATAGTCGATGTATTTCCATAGTCAACAAACTGAACTCTTAGGGCATCACTAGACACTACACTGATGACGACGGCACGATATAAAGCCAGGTCTTCTTCATACCGGGCTGCCACAAGATCACCAATGTTTACTTCAGATGTGACATCTTTTAGGTTTGCTGTGAAAGGGCTGCTGTTTAGTTCATTTCCTATTTTAAGGATAGTTTGTTCATCATCTTTCATTTGGATGAAGAATCTATCAGGGGAGTGGCAATGGGAAATAAACCCCACACCTCTGAAACCTGGCTTCATTCTGACATCAGGTAGATCACTCACTTTTGGCAACACCTTAGAGGTGCGTCCACTGAAGGTACACGGAATATGGCTCTTTTCTCTTTTTTGCACAGTTCCTCTGCCCTTTCCTTTGTGCTGCAAGTTGTGGATGTCTCTGTTCTGGCTCTCTTTTGAGAGGCTACCATTCAGGTTATCTTTGAATTTGGGAGATTTCTTCTGGCAAGACTGGCTTTTTCCCTGTGTGACTTTTTTACAGTCTGAAGTCTTTTGCAAGTTGACCGCAGTTTCCACTTTACATCTTTCTGTGTTTTTAAATCTGCGGCTTCTAGATGACAGATTCTTTCCTTCTTTGCAGGAGTCACTATTAGGTTTTCTGCTCAAAATACCATCCTTTTGTGTCAGAACTGCAAGATGATCATTCATCTTCTCATTGATGTGCATGTTTCCATCAAACAAGTCACAAATGAAATATCCACTGTCGTCTTTTGCTACAAACTTGGCCATAAGTGCTTTGTTAATAATGGTTTTCTTGAGCCATGCATTGATTTCAGGCAAATGTTCTTCCTCTGGAACACTTAAGAGACGACACCTCAAAGCCTGCATTGGAGTCAACAGCAAATCAACTTCCTTCCTGGGGATGGATAAGACATTGCTTTTTTCAGCAACCTGCTTGTTCCCATAGTCTACAAAGAATACGTTAAAGTGTTGACTGGACTGAGCAGGCCAAGCAAAAGACCGGTACCATTTGCTGTCATCAAAATATTTGGCTAAACAAACACTGCCTCTTGCGTCACCATTTCTCGACCTCAACAGTTCTTCACTCACTTTTGCAGTTCTCTCCATCAGTACATCAATGATGGCACTATTTCTGTCCAACTGGAGATAGATTTCCCAAGGACTGACAACATGAGTAGCATACACCAACTCTTCACTTCCAACACAAACGTTGAATGGGGAATAAATAAAAGAGAAAGGATAAGCACATGGGAGTAGTTGGTTTGGACTCTTGATTTCCATAGCAACTCCCTTTTCCACAAGGTATGCAGAGGCCCATTGAAGAGGTGTCTGTAGGTCAACTACATTGTAGAGGCCTTTGTTTCTCACAAAGAGCTGGGAATAGATTTTGCATGTCAAATTAGATGAACTTCCAGAAACAAAATCTTTCATCAGGGTGCATGCTTCTTTGGACCACACACTTTTTCCAACTGGTTCAATTAAATTATACAAACTGCACCTGAAAGCTTGTCCATTGAGTTCAAGGAACTCGGGCATTAGTGCACAAATGTTCTGCAGCCTGTCTTTGACAACTATCCCATAGTCAACCAGGATCACCTCGGCCTCCTCATTCTTAACTCCAAGGATGTATCCCCTGTACCATCTATTATCCTCCTGAAACTTCACGGCACAACATATGTTATGTGTCTGTAACACAGGAGTGTGTGTACGGTAGAAGTCCTGTAACTTTTCCATTAATCTGTCTAAGTCGTCTTTTTGCTTCTTGTTTTGACACCAAAAATCGGAAGGAGAACATACATGTGAGCACAGAACACTTAATTCAGATCCAGGCATAATCTTATGATATCTGAAACTTTCCACAACAATTGCTTTGGATTTTGGAGTCTCTGTGAGGGCTTGCCTGTCCACAACAACCTCTTTAGAGGCCCCTTTGCTGTCAAGTTTTTGTGACACACTTTTACAGGGATTTGTTTTGTTCTCTTCTTGAATAGGCACTCTGGTCAGACTGCATTTCCAGGACTCTGCCATTTTTGCCTTTGTCATAAGAGCTGTAATGCTCTCACATTTCTCTGCCCTTTGGTCATACAACTCTACCAGAAATGTGTCATTCTTTTTGCTGAGGACATGAACTACTAGTGCTTTATTTGAGGTGGCTTTCCTAAAGTAATCAGTTGCTTCCACTGTCCAGACATCATCTAGTGGGGCAATATGAGCTAAGGAACAATTGAATGCAAACGGTGGTTCCTCAGCAAAGTCACTGGGCAGTTTCTTTATCAGCATGCTTGGCACGTTCTCCGTGTTCCCAAAGTCAATGAAGAAAACCTGAGCACCATTTTCAAGAGTCTCTACTACAAGAGCTCTGTAGTAATGCATGTCTTGTTCATACATTGCACAGCAAAGTACGCCAGGTACCGGATCGTCAAGAATCTCCTCATTCAGTTGTACAGAACTGAAGTAATCGGCGAGTTTGTTCATCATGTTCTCAAAACGGTCATTGCGCTCTCCTGTTCTAATCCAGAAATTATTTGGATTCTGTACATACTCCACATAACACCTAAACTCAGAGCCTTCCTGTATGTCTTCAAAAGGGAGAGAGTCTTTGAAGGTTTTCACTTTTTGTGTTTTATCAGTGCACCACTTCGGGCAGCAGCTGAAGACGTGCTTACTCTTAAGGATACAAGTTTCTGTCAGTTCATCGGAATTCACGGTATTTGCATGTGAACACTCAACACTGCTGAGAGTGACCGAAAAGACATTCTTTGCTTTAAAACCGTCAACTCTGAATGCCAGCTCTTTACCCAATAAGGCGCTTCTGAAAATTACCAGTTGCCGGCTCTTTCTGTCTTTGTCTTTGTCGGTGTCGTTCAAACAAGAAAGCGAACAAGGATAAGCCATGACTGGCGTCCGGAGAAAGTCTAATGGTAGCTGTAGGACATTTTCAACTTTGACAGATTCGCAATATCCATAGTCAACGAACACAACTCTAACATTAGAGTTGACAGGTAAGCACTGCACAAAACCTCTGTGCCATCTTCCGTCTTTCCCCTTGACTGCACAGAGTAAGCCCAAATTTTCAGCTACCTTATCCCCGCAGTCTCTGCTCCTCAACTCACAAGCAGTTGCCAGTTTTTCTGACATCTCTTTCAGGTCCTTTGCTGCAGATGAAAGCTGACAGTAAAATAACCCAGGGTTTACTGCAGCTGTTACTTTGACTCTCTCCTGCTGTCCAACAGCCAACTTTGAGCCACTGAGAGAAATAATGTTTTCAAAACCACTTAAAGTTGATGATCTGAAGGGACATTCCTGTGTAGTTTGCTTCTCATTCAGCAAATCCGGGACAGGCTGACTATTTTGTTGGATGGGTGCTTCCAGAAGCATTTTCACCAGTAACAGAAAGGTGTCTGTATCCACACGTCTGCCTAAGTTCAATGTTAATAAATCTTTAGTTATCTCTGGAACTTCCAGTAAAATTACTTTATATGGCAGAAAAGCATGGACGTACCCTTTAATCTGAGTGCCTATGAGGGAGCAGAAATACTTTTGTGACATTGAGTTCCAATATTCCTCCACTGGTAGCACATTAGCAAAGAACCCACAGACAATCCTAGGTTGGAGCAAGAGTAAGGCATCAGAAATGACAGCCAAATAGTCCGATCTAACTGTAAGGACATTGCCGTAATCCAGTAGGAACACGTCAGACAAATCTTTCTGTTGGTTTTGAACCCTTCCTCTGTACCACCGATTGGACAGGACATCTTCAACTAAACAGAATTCCCCAACTGCCATAGATGCCTTCTTTTTCTGGGCGTTCTGAATTTCCACTTGAAGAATGTTGTAGTCCAACTCACAGATGTTAACATATTGGCCTTGAAAGTGCACCAGTGTGTCTCCAGGATTGCAGTCAACATGGGACAACTTTAGGTCCACTGGACAGCATGGGGTTGGAAGTGGGACATGCAAGTTCTTGTCTGACCTAAAATAATACAGAGGTACTTTAACACATCACATATACATTATATACACACAAAACACATAATTCGACAATTGCATACATAGATATACACACACACACAAACACACATACATATATATACACATACACACACATATATACACATATATACACACATATATACATATATATATATATATACACACATATATACACACACAAACACACATATATATATATACACACATATACATATATGTGTGTGTGTGTGTGTGTGTGTGTGTGTGTGTGTGTGTGTGTGTGTGTGTG
>JBBPCY010072899.1:0-10677 GCA_037974405.1 Brachyalestes nurse
ATACTGACTCAAGTGACTCACACACCCGGATCAGTTTAGTGAGTGACTCAGAGGGAGCCGAATCCTAAAAAGGATCCAAGTATTACAGCTCTAGTATTGAACTCAAGCTAAGGGAACATGCAGATTAAAAAAACACAAACAGACTTCGATATCAACGTAAGAGCCGCATGAAACCAGGCAAAGAGCCGCATGCGGCTCGGGAGCCGCGGGTTGGCCACCAGGGGTCTAAATGTGACCAGCAATGAATCCGTCAATAGAAATCAGTAAGAGTCACTGATAGAGGTAAGCAGTGACTAGTCACCCAGTTATATATACTCTGTCCAAAATTAAAACATAACCAGCATAATCCTTAATGCTTGGGGTCAATTTACCCCTGGCAAATTAAACCTCCAGAAATTGGCTGAACGTAAAATTACGTTATTTTGCTGACTACCTTAATAGTCTTTTAAATAAAACTTACATGTAATGACCCCACAACATAGAAAATATCAAAGTTCTCAAGGAAAATCGGTTTTCTCCTCCATTATGTCAAGTGAATTACAATAACATTCCAAGAGCACCCACGTATAGAGAAAAAACGTTAATATGTGATGTGGAAAAATGCCTGAAAATGCCTATTTTTATAGTGTAAACCCTAAATATGTTCCCAAAACACTTTAATTTCGTTTTAAACTCAACTTAATACATTATCCTTAAAGAAAATGTAAAGTTGTGACGTCCGGGCCTCGTCCTCCACGCCTCCCGGACCATAAACAAACAATTATTTTGAAGAAATTGCATATTGCGGTGCCCTCAGGATCACCCAAACAACCAAAACAAATATGTGTAAAATGTTGATGTGTTTTATACAGCTGTCATAGCCATGCCTTGGGTGACACACCCCTGGCCACATGAGTCACCGGAGAGATCTCTTGTTCCCCCTGTTCTCCCTGGCACGCTGTTTTCTCTCACTTGCTTGATCAGTAACAGCTGCTCTGCGCTTCTTCCCTCTCTACTTATATTCAGCCTGAGGCTGAATCTAGTTTCCGTTCATCATTATGCCCTCGGCTAGCAAGGCGGCTATAGTTCATTTGCCTGTATATTCTTCCAACAATTCTGAAGAAAACGGCAGCTCTTCTTCAACACTGAAGAATCTGACTGGGTTGAATTAAAGTGAAAGTGAAACATCTGAACACACCACAGAGCAGCGTGAACAGTGTGGAAATTGTCCTCTGCATTTAACTCAGTCACTCAGTCGAGTGAAGCAGCAGACAGCCATCAATGGCGTCTGGGGAGCAGTGTGTGGAGAAAGTACTTGACTCAGGCCACTGACAGTCCTGGGATTCAAACCCATAACCTTCTGCACACAGGGACAACTCCCTAACCACCAGGACACCAGCTGGGCTGGGCCTGGTGTCTCCTATAGGCGTGTGCTAAACTGACTCTTCACGCATGTGTTAACTGACTCACCACTGGTCCTGGTGCCTCTCCTCGCTCCATGATGGACTCTGCTTAAGTTATTTTGACGATCACTCAGTGTATTGTTAAGCTGCAGTGATGCTCCAGTTATGGACTGATTCTGTTTAGTTCATGTGTTGTGCTGAAGCTGACTGACATTCCAGTTTTGTCAAGGTACCCCAGTCTACTGCCTCATTAGTTCACGCTGCTGTCAGCACTCATTTCGTTTTCTTGTTTGCATTCTACATCTGTCAATAAAGCTTCCCAGGTATTTCCTGCAAATGATACATACACCTCCCTGATACACACCATGCACAACAGCTTAAATAGCCTGAGGTCAGATTAATCCCAAACAACACCAGTGCATACAAAATGTGTGCAGGACTTATGCTAATCTTGTGTTTATTTTGTTGTGCTTATTAAATTAGCTATTGTCATTTAATATGCAAAATATGTCTATGTAGGCACATTAAACATTTATTGGGCTTAAACTGATCCCAGTTTAGAGAGATAAGGCATTCTGGGGCCCTAGGCTTCACACCCTTATGTAATAAATAATTTAGCAAAATATCACATACATTTTTGTAGCTCATTGTAGGTTAATGTCCTAAACCACAATGACAAGTCTGCACCATCTTAGTAAATAGAGGGATGAGCATCACCATGAGCCTTACAATTATATAAATACAGAATACAGAGTGACAGAAATTACTAAGCGGATGACAAGGACAAGTCAAGAAAAGTCAGGCAGTCTTTACTGTCATTACCCAGAATAACTTGCATTGGGATGAAATGTTCTTTAGATAACATCTTACAGAACAGCGTAAGATAAGTGCTGAATATTAAATATTTAAGTACTACAGATGGAGAATAAACACAGAACAACAATATACAGGACACCAACTAGACATGAATGTAGTGCAAGTCTACAGTAATGGTAAGGGAGTAGGTCTGTGCTGAAAAGGGTCTAGATTAGTCCATATGGATGGAAGGCCATCTGAGTATTTAGTAACCTGACTGCCTGCAAGATATTGCAGAGTCTGGTGTGGGATGGTGAGACCCCGCTTATCTCCTCAGCTATACCAACAATCTGCTGTGAGATTCTGAGGTAAAAATTCAAAACTTAAGTTAGCAATATAGATACCTGACTTTCTAACATTGGATAGCCATCTTTTCTCCATTTTGTGCTAAATAAAGCTAGAATTGCTATTTTCTTTGCAATTATGTTTAACAACTAAGGTAAGAGTTACTAAAAGCTAATTTGACCATTGCTGTATTTATTAGCCTGTAGTTTGGTGACTAGGCCCACAGCCAGGGTTGGGTGACACCACAGGGTTTCTCAATGACGGTATGATGTATTTGCATTATGTATGTTGGGTACTGTTTACTTATACTGTTACTCAGTTATGTTCTGTGTATTTTACTCCCATTTGCCTTTCATTTTGACTTTCAATTGTGAGAATTATCCTAACAAACCATAAGTTGTAGAAGAATACAACCTAACAAACCATAGTTACTAAGGATATACTAACAGGGCTGCCAACTCACACGCATCTGACTGTCTTCACATGCTCTTACACCATACTTCTGATTTCCGACGCTGAAGATCTATTTTATCTATCAGATCTAGGCTGGCCATAGCATCGGGCCAAACACCACTGGCGATCAATCTATTATACCTTATGCAATGGCTGAACAGGCAGAGAGGTGTTCCCTTCCCAACCTTCCCTTCCCAACCTTCCCAACAACCCCTCCCTCCCCAATGCTCCCGACATCAGCCACACACCCACCAAATTCTCACCTCAAGGTTTTTGGAAAAGTTAGCAGCCCTGTACTAAGAAGTTACTCTGCAGTTTCATAGGATACTTAGTACTTGAGGTGTTTTCTTCGTCTGAGATCTACTCAAGCTTACTCTCCTTGTCTGATTGTATCATCGAAGAAATAATACTTTTTTACTTGAAGATAGGCCTGCAGTTCTCTAACATTTTTGGTTGAAGGCCCCATATATGCAATCGCATCACAACCCACCCTCATGGCCCCCCATTCTACCAGTATCATGTCCATTTTTCCAGTTTCCTAGGCAGCTATCAAGACATGCTGCTTTTCTGTGAAATTACAGGTAACTTAACAAGGATAAGTGGGCTACCAAGAATTGCGATTGGTTGGCATGATGCCCAGCATGAGCCATGGGTTTTGGCAGCTCTAACCACTTCTGGTTGTACAAATAGAATTATGCAAAATCAGGCGTGCTAACTGTCTGTTATTGTAGCCTATGTTGGCACGTTAGTGGTTTTGGTTGTGTTCCTTTAAACGGGTATGGGTGTTCCCTGTCTGTTGTCTTTTTGTCATCACAAAATTGAATGAAAATGAAATGTGTGGCCTGATGAATAATTTAAAGATGTGCTTCATGCATCAAAAACCAAGCATACACCAGCCAATGAGTACATTTTGCATACACTTTAGATGGGAAATCAAACAATTCAAACTCATAATTGTTATACTTTTTCCTCCAGCCCATGTGCACAGTGCAAGACTGTTTTGAGGTTCCTGGCAGCTTGCTGCAGATGCCCGTGTAAAGTAACCTGAGCACAGTGATGTGAGAAGAGCACCTGCTGCAGAAACTACTGTTATACTAAATGCCATGGCTTTGCTTGTTGCTTTCAGTGTTCACTTTGCATTGACTTAAACCGTTGCGTGTAGCACCAGCCACAGACTGATACAACTACGTTTAAGTGGTTCACATGTGGTTTCCACTACCCTGCTTGTTCCAAGTACACTGACTCAAAACACACACTTCGCTCTATTACAGCTGCCACTGTATTTCTCCTTTAACTACTGCAACTATCAGCAATGACTTAATCTGGCAATGATTTACACAATAAACTCAATGCATATTAATTACAATTAACATGGAAGATAGAACTAATACATTTAGAGGTTAATTAGTTGAGTTGTAATAAAATAATAAGGATTAACATCTTTAACATCTTGGGTTTTTTTTGTTTGTTTTTGTCTTAAACATATTTTGTCTTAAAAATATTATGTCCAAAAGTAGACACCACTTTCAGCAAGTGAATGCAGCTACTTTAAGGCACATTCACTGCTTTTTCCACCGGCACTGTAAAGAATTCAGAGTCTGAATTATTTTGCAAAATGGACTGATTTCACCTTTAATCAAAGTTTGAAATGAAGCATAGGGTCTCTAAACCTTGGACAAATATTATCTAACTGATTTGATGCACTCTGAGGCTCAGTGACTGATTTAAAAACAGGGTCATGCAAGCTGAGCTATCCAGTAATGTGCATTAGCAGCAGCTCGTAAAGATGTGATTTAGCTTCACGAGACTCGGAGGAAACATGCTAGTCTTTACCAACTGGGTTGACTTGGGGTGTCTTAGCTAAGGGTGTTGGATTTAACATGACCCCTGGTCCAATTACATTTACATTACATTATGGCATTTAGTAGAGGCTTTTATCCAAAGCAGCTAAACATAAAATGTGCCATAAGCTTCATACATGCCACATTTGACAGTTTATTTACTTTTTCCAGTAATTCAGCAAGCAAACCATGAAACAATCTCAATCAATCGACCACAAAGAGGTGGGCTAAAATCGTTGACCGCTCCAATGTTTCAAGCAGGTTCAGGATGCTAACTCATGGGTTTCACATAAAAATATCAAATAAAGTCAGACTTTGTAAATGGTCCCAAAAACAAACTTAACTCTGACTACCGCTGAAAGCGGTCTCAATATGATTAGTTTTTGGTTTACTGTACACACAGCCACAGTTTTCAAGCACTTAGCGGGTAACCCAGACTCCTCAGGAGAACGGCGGCTGTGTGTTTGTGAGATCTTGTAACAAGATCTAAAATGTTGAGTCAAAGTTTTTCTAGTGAGCAGCGGGTATGTTCCTCTTTGCTTTTACTAAATCAAACTCTCAGCATAAGACCACATCCTCCTGTGAGCATTCACTAGAACCCAACGCATCACTCACAAATCCAACAAGCCGGAGGCTGCATGCTTCATCATTTAATGCCATCATTTCAGCTCATATGGTCATACTGTTAAGCTCACTTAATGATTTAATCACTTAATGATGTGATCCTGAAAAGACTGATGCTCTGATGCTTTTCAGGAAATGTGTGTGTTCACTCAGTCATGTTACTTCATGCAAGCAGGCTGCTTTTCCGTGTGCTCATTTTAATATCTGCTAATCAGTGTGTGCATTGGGCGGTCCTCTGTGTTATCAAATCAAAAGGTGAAGATGATGAAAACCCCCCTGACTGTGTATCTCCAAATATATCTGCATAGTCAATCTTTTTTTTCTCCTTTAGACTGGCTCTTGACACACTTTCAAGGCTTTGTTCCTTCTCTTCTGCTCGTCTGGTGTTTTAAACATGTCCTCATTGATCTTATCAAAGGAACTACTTTCAGAGCAGAAACCATTCTGACCGCTTTGAGCACTTCAACATGCTGTTCTTAGCTTTTCCGCTTCTGTACGCTCTGTTGTTCAAAGCCCTTTATGACTAAATGTCACTAAAATCACGTACTCAGTCAGAATGGATTTCTGAATAACGTTATTTATTGTGCAAAAATGGTGAAAACTAAATGTATTTTTTTCTTGTCTCTGACATAATGAGTGCATACACAAATTGATTTTTGTGAACATTCATAGGCCTCACCCCTTTTTAGATTTTAATATTAGTTTATGAATATTATTTAACCAATTTTCCGCCAAATCCATCCATATCTGTGGTGAGTGGCTTCCCATCATCAGTTCAACAGAGAAAAATAAAAGGAAATGAAATGGAAAGACATCAACAGTATTTTGGTGCTTCAGTCTGAGAGTTAAGCCATAAACGGTCCTTTGGAACTGTGCCATAGCAGAACCATGTTATAGAAAGACTACTAAATAAGGCTGGTTCCACCACAGCATCACTTTTCTGACAACTTTATTTTTAAACTGTATTGTGTAAAAGTGGAAAGTACAGTTGTTTCTCATTGAACAGTAAATGAGTCAGAATTAAACATAAGTGGTTCTTTTATTATTTCTTTTATCCTTCTATGACATTTTCTCCTTATTTGGATTTTTAGCGAAGGTCAGATGGAAGGTCACAATGGGCAGATCCTTGTGTTTAAGCCTATTTGCTGTAACATTAACACAGTCTGAGAAGCTAATGCAGTCCCCCTGCCAGTGCACTGCAGCTGCTGTGTTGTCCTCGGTACTAAAACCAAAGGTTTTACTGGCTTGTCCATTAGAGTTGCTGTTCTTCATTGCCTTTTCTGCTTATGCCAAATCAGTTCATTTGCTAAAAAGTCAAACCTGAATTAAAACACAATGTTACAATGTTGCTGTTATAGCACAGGTAGGTCTGAACTCACAATGTAATTCGCTGAGGTCGTTTTATTAGGGCCCAGTATCTACTGATTTTTTTTTTTCTTTTAATGATACTTTACTTCTCCATGGGCAACAGGGGTATTTAACTCTGTAATGATATTTTCATATAGATTTTTTAAACAATCTTTTCTCAAGGTCATGTTATACCATAAGATACTTGTTTACCAGTCTTATAGTGTTGCACAACCTTAAGTGTGTTATTGTGCAAACAGATTCCACCTCACCACATCTGTTGCTTGTTACAGAATCCGTAATTCTAGTGCTGGAGCGCTGTCTAATGGCTATGGCCTAGAATATTAATTTATGGCCACAGTGCCCTCCACAATTATTGGCACCCCCTGTAAAGATTAGTAAACAGGGTTAGAAAAAATGCACCTTTTGGCGAAGTTGCTTCATCTCACACTGAAAAAATGAGAAAAATTCTCTGAAATAAATTTATTCAGAGAAAAACAAATCCCTCATCGAGAAATCATTATTTTCAACAAAATCACATGTGGCACAATTATTGGCACCCCTGCATTTAATACCTTGTACAACTTCCCTTTGCCAATAAAACAGCACTGAATCTTCCCCTATAGCATTTCATAAGGTTGGAGAATACGAAGCAGGGCATCTAAGACCAATCCTCTTTATAGAATCTCTCTGGATCACGCAGGGTCCTAGGCGCTCTCTGCTGCACTTTCCTCTTCAGTTCATGCCGCAAGTTTTCAATGGGGTTCAGGTCAGGGGGCTGAGATGGCCATGGCCGAAGCTTGATTCCATGGCTAGTTAAGTTTGTCTTGATTTGGACATTGTCTAATGATGACACAGTTTTTTGGCAGAGGCAGTTATATTTTTACTTAAAATGTCCTAACAAGGTTTCCAAGGCCATCATAGAACCTCCACCATATTTTACAGTTGGGATGAGATACTTTACAGCCGTCATTACAGCCATCTTTCTTTTTACGCCAAACCCATCTTGACTGTTTATTGCGAAAAAGCTCCAAAAGCTCCATCAGACCATAGAACACGGTTCCTGTCAAAGTTGTAATAGCGCTTTGCAAACTGCAGGCGTTAATGTTTGTGGTTCATTGACATAAAAGGCTTTTTTGTAGCAAAACAATCTGTTGGCATGAAGGTGGCATCTGGTTTTAGAGACTTAGTAATCCCAAGATGTAACTTTGTCCTGTAATTCTCTTACCATCCTCCTCACTGTACGTGTTGGCAAAATAAACTTGGGTCCTCTTCCAGGCAAGTTTGTTTTTAATGTCCACTTTTTAATTATGGTTTTAACTGTAGAAATGGGCATTTTCATGCAAGTAGATATTTTTTATAACCATTCCCACGCTAATGAAGGTCAACACACTTCTTTCTCATTTGGTTTGTGTGTTCTCTTGTCTTTCCCATGTTGATGGATGACGAAGGGAATTTGGCCTCTGTGTTACCTCATATTTGTACCCCAGTCAGAAAGTCATTGATTACAGCTGGAAAGTTCTTACACACTCCGAACAACTCAAAAACTGGGAAATTTAAGTGGTAAATATGCTTCAGATAAATTTTGTTCACTATCATTTCGGGGGGGGGTTGGGGGGGGGGGCGGGGTGTAATTGTGACATGTGTTTGTGATGAAAATAATTATTTCTTGATGTGGGATTTGTTTTTCTCTGAATAGATTTATTTCGATTGAAGGTTGGATTTTTTCTCATTTTTTCAGCACGAGATGAAACTACTTTGCCTGAAAGTGTGTTTTTTCTACTTTTTTCAAGGGGGGTGCCACTAATTGTGGAGAATACTGGTGTACGCCCCAAACTGTCATAGGACATATTAAGAAGCCATGATTCAAACAAAGAGACTGTACTTCACTGTTTCAAGTAATAAGCGATTCATGGTTAGTGTCACAAGTCACTGTTCAGTGTGGTTCCGGCTTCAGCTGCAGGCACCATTCCTTCATGAGATGTAGACCACAGGAATAAAATGCTCCAACATGCAACAAATAGGCAATATAGGTGTGGTGGTCTGGTAGATCCCACTGGACATCAGTGATGTATTTTGTGGGAAATCAAAATTTAATAAATACATGATTATAACCCTGTAGAAAGTTGGGACGCTATGTAAAATTTAAATTAAAAAAAAAGTGATTATTTGAAATCATGCTAATTCATTTAACTGTATATAGAGACAAAAGAGGTTGGGACAAGGGTAATAAAAGACTGGGAAAATGCTTAATAATATCATTATAAGAATTAGAGAAATCAGAGAATCTCTGTACACAAGCAATAAGGGAATTTGGGCAGCTCTGCATTATAAACAGGTATGATTACACAGCGGAAATCATCGCATGGACTGAGGAAAACTGAAAATACCCTACAACCTAAAATTTTGCCATTGGCAATGGTCAAAAACTAAAATAACTGCTATTGACATTTCAACTATTCCAAAAACTAAAACTGAAAGAGTGAATCAAATGACATAAAATACTTGTGAAGTAAAGAAGTTGTCTGCAGCACACTAACCAACTGCTTTAGCAAAATAGTATTATTTATTAAGATGTGTATGACTAATTAGTTTGTAAAAGATGTGTTTATAGGTGTTACAGTGGCAGGTTCAACTGTGCTCTGCCATTTCCTGATAAAACAGAACATTAAAGGAATGCCATGAAATCGTCGTGTCATAACGTGGTTTCTGACTAAGTTGTCTGGTTTCTGACTAAGTTACAATTTTGAAATGTTGAATTAAAAATAAAAAAAGCCCAAAATGTCACTAAAGGGTTTTTGCAGGCTGCCACTCATCATGAAAAAGGTCTTTGTCCATCTGTTGCATATTGTTTAGGATGTTGATTCATCTTTGTTTTGCCACGACTACGAAGAAAAGATCATCTGTTCCATGATGATGCCACACCCACAGTTGGAGCCAAATGCCACCATTGATTTGATTAAGACATGTCACTTAGCCGAGAGTTCATCAGAAGTCCACACAGTTTAATGCACTGTTTCCACTCCATCATTTTACTATTGACATGCGTTCAGAGCACTTTGCTCCAGTGCAATAGCTGAATAGCTAACCAAGATCATTAAGTCTGCGGTACCAGAGGACTTTCACTTTATATCAGGCCTCTAATAGCTGCAAGCAGACTTTTTAAATTGAATTTGAGCTCCGTTTGCTCACAAACTTTAAACTGCCTTTTGCATTTCCACCACAAGTATCCGGGTACCCAGCACAATTAGCGGAGGGAAATTACAGGAAGTATGAAGCAATTAACTACTTTCTCAGCAGATCTGAAATGCCTGCTTCTGACAGCAGTTCATCACTCACAGTGGGTAAGCTGGTAAAAAAAAAGTGCCAGTATTATAAGAACCTTGTAAATCATGCAAATCATTATCACCACGGTCAATATCAGTGTCCTGACATTTCCTGAACTTGGAGATTTATTATCTTTCCCATCATCTTTAACAGTTTTTTAGTATTTCTGTAATTCTAAGGTTTCAAGCAGAACTATCTTTAAGTTACATAGGGGGTTTACAGTCCATCCGGAAAGTATTCACAACGCATTACTTTTTCCACATTTTATGTTACAGCCTTATTCCAAAATGGATTAAATTATTTTTTTCCCCTCAAAATTCTACACACAACACCCCATAATGACAACATTTAAAAAAAGTTTACTTGAGGTTTTTGCAAAATTATTAAAAATAATAAAACTGAGAAATCACATGTACATAAGTATTCACAGCCTTTGCCATGAGGCTCAAAATTGAGCTCAGGTGCATCCTGTTTCCCCTGATCATGCTTGAGATGTTTCTGCAGCTTAATTGGAGTCCACCTGTGGTAAATTCAGTTGATTGGACATGATTTGGAAAGGCACA
>JBBPCY010072900.1:0-10676 GCA_037974405.1 Brachyalestes nurse
TTTTACACATCGCAATATATATCGCAGAGAAAAAATATATCGCAATGTAATTTTTTCCCAATATCGTGCAGCCCTAGCCTGAAGCATTAGAAAAAGTCTTAATTATGTTGATGGCTGTCGTCACCTGAGAAGAATCTTTTAAAAAAAAGAGTAGTATTGTCGGCCAATTGACTGATAACAATTTCTCTATCTGCAAATTTTATGCCTTCTAAAGGACTAAGTTTGATAATCACAGAGGAGCTGGGCACAGATCAAAAATAAGTATGGGGAAATTGCCTTAAACCTCGGTTCAGAACAAATCTAGGAGATATGTACACAAAAATGTACATTACTTAAAGGTTCCTCCCTCATGCCACACTATGTTTTGAACGAATGTGTCAGACGGATTTTTGTTCATTATTTGGTTCTTCCACCATCTGCCTCTGATGGAAGTGCCTGCAGGACTTGATGTTCCACTTTAACAGTTTGAGCAGTGTATCAGTGTCTAATTGTCCAATATTCTTGAGCTAACACTATTGCACAACAGATTTAGGCTTTTCAAGATCAAGATTAAATACATTTGTTGTTTATAAAAGATATTCCATTTTATGTGTAGCTTGTAATGAACATACTATTATTTAGTGAAATAAAGTGTAAAAATCCTTAGCATAAAGGGACTGCCTATGTGTTTCCTCTGATTTATCCAACACATATGATATTACTGTTTATTTTTTTATTTTTGTTGAAATAATTCTAAGAATACATTCTTTTAAAGGTAAAGACCACATCAAACCACCTGGTGGTGGTGTTGTTTCATTTTGCATGGTGTTAAAACTCATTGCATCAGTTTCTGCAGAATTAAGGTCAAAACAGTCATAAAATAGTCTTAGCTAATTCTTAAATTCTAAATATTATATAATTCTAAATATTAAATAGCATTGAAAGTTATGTTGTATTAGATTTGTGATGGATCTTGATAATGCACTCGGGTCTGTTTTATGTTTAACCTTGCAATAGTGTTCTCATTCTTTTGGCCATTTATTTAAGAAGAAATGTAAAAAAAAAATTCAATTAGCATTTTGTGCCTTAGGCTGCAAGTTAAGGCTCTTGGAACACTATTTTGGCTGCTAGATGGAAAACTTTCATGACATATTTTATTTCCTTTAATTTATGAAGTGTTTTACGAGCAAGGAATCTTCATTGATGTCTCAGCACTCAGGCTATTATCATAATTGACGAATGCTCGCAAGCCAGAATTGTGGAACATAATCACATTCATTACAATAGCCTAGCCTACTTCATATATGTGTGTGTGTGTAATCTACTCTTTTCAGTTTAGTAATTCAGCAACGAGTGAAAAAAACATTTCACAAGAACTGGGGTTTGAAAGTATTCTCTCACATTCCAAACAAATCCAAGACGTAACACATCACATCACAATAGCTTTTGCTCACGCACTCAATTAATGAGACTTAGGCCTATAAATAATTTTTAAATGACCGTTATTTAATTGAAGGCGGAGACAGAAGACGGCCCATTTAAACGGCCCTATCGCCCATTTAAAACAGCTAACTACCATAATTAGAAACTTCAAGCAAAAAACTTTGAGTGATGAAAACTAGCCACATTCATTGGCTTATTTAATAAAACAAAAACAGTTAGTGTGAGCCCTGTCCTTGGTGGCTCACTGCAAGCTTTTTAACTTCAGGACACAGAGTGTGTCTCACGCTCACTGCGTGAGAGTCGGCTGCCCTGCTTTCTTGCAGCTCACGCACACCAACAACCGTCTCATAGCAACGTTTGTATGCGTTTCGCCATGCTTACAGTAGTCTATTATTGGCTGACGGGGCTGTGATTGGAATACGGGACTGGAGCTGCCCCGGAAAGGACGAATCAAAATCACCCATATTTCGGGATGTCCCGGACAATGCGGGACGGTTTGCAACCCTATACGTAACTGTGGAATTGACATGCAGGCAGTAGGAAAGTACTCTTATTTCGTGTTAAAATGAACAAAATCTGTTTATTGTATATGCTTAAAAATTCTAATTATTAAAATTGACACCCCCCCATTTGCGTCTTAGCGCCCCACTCTTAGCTGTCTCATTCTCAACGCCCCCCGATGGTTTTCAAATGCCCCCAGGGGGCGGTACCGCCCACGTTGAGAAACGCTGAACTAAATACTTCAAGGTAATGAGAGGAAGCTCCATGTATGCATGACAACTGATTTACAAAGAAAATTATAAAAAGAAATCTGTTCAATTTTGTTGAATTCCAGCTTTTTTAAATTGTGATTTATTGGGTCTGGTTCAGAAATCATGGTTAAATGCCGATACAAAGAATGAGTGGCTCAGATTGGCCTGTCTCGATTTTACATTCGCGGCCCAATCAAAAGCCTTTGCGGCCCACTGATGGTCCCCGGCCCAGTGGTTGAGAAACCAGGATCTAAACTGAAGAAACCTGTATAACCTCTTTTGCGACACATCCTGTAATTTGCTGAAAAATGTTTGTCAAAATCTTGTTCTGCCGGATGAAACTCTGTACCTTGTCAATAGAGATCCTGTCAAAACATTCTGCTTCTCTGCTGTGCTAAATTATTCAATCACATTCTTTTACTCAGTTTTCTGTTGACCTTTATAAAAAGCACAGCCAATGAGACAATGGTTATATCTCAGTCTGGATTCTCCAATACTGGACTGTGAGTTGGTTTAATTCAGAACCATCATAAATGTACAGTGCTGGGACATAGTGCAGAATTTTTGTGTGTCTAATAAAACAGAGGTGACTGGGTGTTTTTCTTTGTTCATAAGTAAACAAAAACAATAAACTCACCACAGCAAAGAAATAAACTAATAAGCCAGAGGCCAGAACTATGACCATTTTCTACTGGAAGTGCTCTAAAACAGTAGCTCTTGAGCTGGTGCACGAGGTGGTCCCACATTCTCAACATACAGGTGTAAATAAAAAAGTGCAATAATTGGTCCAAATAATTATTTTTCAAAATCTGTAATCATAGAAATGTTAGAATTAACTTTCCAAATTCTGTAACACCCGTGTTCATGAAACATCTGCATTCCTAATAGTATCCTGGATTTTCTAATCCATCAGTCATCAGAAGATTCAACAGGGGCAGGGGGCACAAGTCCCTGTGTGTGTGTGTGTATACATGTAGTCTGTATACACACAGCAACACATGTTTCTTTACTGTAGCAGACTGAGTAGATCCACATTTTGAAAATAAATGTGAAAGAGGTCAAATAAGCAGGCCGCTTGTGAAAATAGACACTGTCAATGTCTTGGGGTGTGGTATTAGTGGGGCTCGAGCTCTGCCCTGGATTAAACCGATATTTAGTATGTTTAGCAGATTTACTTTTATTTACTGAACTAAGCCTAAAATGGTGTATCTGTGTGACACCTGCATTTGTCTAACTAGGGTTGCCAGGAGTGTGGTTTTGGACTGGAGAGGCCGGTTTTGTGCTTTGTTGACAGATGCTCTGCTGACACTGTCTGCCACAAAACATCCATAAGCAACAAAACATCTGTATGCGTCTCACTTAAACGCATTCATTTTGTTGAAAGTGCTGTTTTTCAAATCACACAGTGGATTGCTGACACAGTAAATCTAGGTATCAGTGACAAGCTGGCAAAGATTCCTTACTTATTATCTATAATTATGAAAAAGCTATTCTTTTCACCTGTTTCCCATTTTTATCACATGCTTAATTCAATCAGATATGTTTAATCAGGGAAATCACTAAACTGTGTGTGACTATGGCCCCCCAGGACCAGGTTGATGACCCCGACTGTAGAACCTTCTGGTGCCTGGTAGACACATGCAACAAGTGCAACAAGAAACATGGAGTTCTTCCACTTTAATCAGCCCAAGGGACCAACCAAGCAGCTCCGGCACGTCTGCTATCTGCAACATGAAAACAAGATTTGCTTATATTTGCTAAGGCCCAGAGCAAATAAAAGTCTTTGTTTAAAGATGTATTCATGCTATCATTTGGTAGTTTGTGTGATTCTAGTGTTGCTAGATTAGCATATTCCACCATTTAAGAGACAGTTTACTGTAATCAAAATTTTTTTTTTTTATCACAAAGAGACTTTTCCTTACTTTCAAAACAGCAAAAAACAATGGTCACACCTTATTTTGAGAGTTTTCTATAAATTGTCCAGCAAAAGCACTCTAGCTAGCTCAGAGACCACTATATATAATTGGTGTGCCGTATTAAGGTACTGGCACCTCATTACCACGTTAGCTGTCAGGGTACCTAATGAATTCTCTGGTGCTGTATTTGCAATGCAATATCATGTATTTGCTGAAGTCCAAAAAAGTGCTGTAATTTTGCTGACCATGTTGAAATTCATGGACCTTATACATGGCCCATGGTAGTCTGCTAAAGGTGCTTCACAGGAATAGCCTGGTGAAACCATCGGAGATCCCTTACTGGATCAAATGCCAACAAGAATGTACACACATGACTATACTTTTTGACTTGTCTGGCATGGCCAGGCTTAGATCCCAGGAATGTGACTTGTGTAGATGCTTTGAAAGATTTAAGGTTAAGGTGGGGCACATGGTTTCAGTCACTTGCTCTCTAACTAAACGACAACACACGTCAGAAGGTGCCACTCCCGTTACTCTTGACGTCCACCAGCCAGGAATCCTAAACTTCACCAAAACAACCTGCTGCTGTGTTGAATCACACTAGCCACACAATCAGCATCACAGAGGCACAAACAGGCACCATTTACATTATGTTGAGGTTAAAAATAGTCACTAGACTTCCATTTTTTCCATTCCAGTTTTTAAAGCAGTGCTTATCTACATTTTCAGTGAACTAGTTTTAGGAATGAATTTGTTTTATTTCTGCTCATAATCATGACAACAATTGATTCCAGCTGATATTTTATATTAGAAGAATAGTTTTTAAAACAAAAGGGAGGAAAAAAGGAAAAGTAAAACTCCTGGCTCCTCCTGTTATTCTTTACTGTGAGATGACACATAAGAGCATACACCAATTTTTTATTTTTTGTTTGTTTCTTTTACATATATTGTTTTGTCATATTATACATTTTAATTTTACTGGTTTTTCACAGTTGTGTGTGGTAGTATATTGAGACGCGCTTCATTCTATGAAAAGTAAAATACAAATTGTTACTTTGTAACAATACCAATTGTCCATACATATGTATGTATGTATGTATATATATATAAAAATATACATACATAAATACATACATACATACATACATACACACACACACGTACGTATGTGTACAGTCATGGTCAAAATTATTGGCACCCCTGGAATTTTTCCAGAAAATTCACAATTTCTTCCAGAAGACTATTGCAATTACAAATGTTTTGGTACACACATTTATTTCCTTTATGTGCATTGGATCAACACAAAAAGGCTGAGAAAAAACACCAAATTTGACATAATTTCACACAACACTCAAATTATTGGCACCTTTTCAAAATTGTGAGTGAATCGTATAATTTCAATCATATGATGCTTGTTTAAACTAACACGTGCCAAGAAATAGGTACTGGCAATATAGCAATCACACCTGAAGCCAGTTAAAATGGAGAAGTTGACTCAACCTTGCTGTTCTGTGTCTGTGTGTGCCACACTAAGCATGGAGAACAGAAAAAAGAGCCAGGAATTGTCTGAGGAATTGAGAAGAGAAATTGGGAAAAATATCAACAATCTCAAGGCTACAAGTCAATCTCCAGAGATCTTCATGTTCCTTTGCCCACTATGTGCAACACAATCAAGAAGTTCACAACACATGGCACTGTAGCTAATCTCCCTGGACAGGGACGGAAGAGAAAAATTAATAAAAGACTGCAATGCAGGATAGTCCAAATGGTGGATAAACAGCCCCAACCAACTCTTAAATAAATTCGAGCTGTTCTGCAGACTCAAGGTGTAACAGTGTCAGCTCAAACTACACGCCGACATCTGAACGAAATGAAACGCTATGGCAGGACCCCACTGCTGACACAGAAAATTAAAAACGACAGACTAGAGTTTGCCAAAATGTACTTGAGGAAGGCAAAATCCTTCTGGGAGAAAGTTTTGTGGACAGATGAGACCAAGGTAGAGTTATTTGGTAAAGCACATCATTCTACTGTTTACAGAAAACGGAAAGAGGCCTACAAAGAAAAGAACACGTTACCTACAGTCAAACATGGTGGAGGTTCAGTGATGTTTTAGGGATGTTTTGCTGCCTCAGGCACTGGGTGCCATGACTGTGTGCAAGGCACCATGAAATCTGAAGATACCAAAATATTTGGGGGTGCAGTGTAGGACCCAATGTCAGAAAGCTGTGTCTGCATCAGAGGTCATGAGTGTTCCAGCAGGACAACAACCCCAAACATACCTATAAAATCACCCAGAAATTGTTAAATACAGCGCTGGGGAGTTCTGAAGTGGCCAGCAATGAGTCGGGATCTAAATCTGATTGAACACTTATGGAGAGATCTCAGAATTGCTGTTGGGAGACAACACCCTTCAAAGACACTAAGGGAGATGGTAAATTGCTCCTAGGTCTACATGTCTGCCCTGCGACATGGCTGCGAGTGGGATTTGTAAATTGAGGTGGGGTGGGTAGGGAGTAGGGGGTGTAGCTGAGAGAATAATTGGTTATATTGTCATTTCCTGCCTGTTTGTGCAATAAATGTTTCATAATAATGGTAATTTAAAATATCAGGCTTACTGTAAACACCTGCCTGCTTAAAAAGACAGCTTGACTTTTTTTTGTACTTTAATTTTTCATACTTTTTTGTGTTCACTTTATTTTGTTCTTCAATATCACCGAATGATAATAGCAGGAGTGTTAAGTTTGCAAATGTGCCTCACATCCCTACTGTCACGGATCAGAAGCTTGATAGGGCTCAATGACTCTTGACTTATTGCTTTATAACCTACTGAGTCTACAAAATGTAAAAAAAAAAATATATATATATATATACACATACATACATACACACACACACACACACATATATATATAATTTTTTTTTTGCACTTCTTTTCCTTTAATCGGCCCGTTTTTCATCTTGAGGTGTGGTACATGACTGCACTCACAGTTCAGTTACTTTTCTAGCAGTAAACCATAATGCTGTCAACACCTTAGTGCTCCTGCCGACAGCTTCAAGCGCTTCTTTTAACCTGGCTTTCAATTCTCTCCCCTTCCATTGTGTGTTTGCAGGGTCTGTTCTGCATGTTAGCCTGTCAGTGAATTGGAAAAGCCCTGACTTCAAGAAAGACTGTCATAGCCTGAAGAAATGGTAAAAGAAATAACAGCTGCTTGTTGCCAATTTCTGCAGACCAGCATCAGTAAATGATTTACAATTTGGTTGTTCAGTGCTGTAAAGGCAGTCAGTCCTGTTGGGTTCCAAACATGAGAAGGCCCTAAGAGAGTCATCCCACAAACAGCCACTGCTGGAACTGGCTGCTTATTTGGATTGCACCCCCAAGGTTAGTCCAGTATAGCCCTATTAATGTAAGAGAGACGAAAGAGACTGCCCAGTACACCCATGGAGGATAAACCTAATTGTGGACTAACACGAGAGAGAAGGTAATCCATGTGCTTTCTCACAGAGGAGTTAAGATTTACACTGGAACCCGTGTTCTCATTCACACACAGAGAAAGGTATGTACGTGAGTACTCACAAACCTGAAGAGCTGAACTGGCAAAGGTTCATGTTTTTGTCACATTGTACGCATGTGATCCAGCTCTTTTGGTTTCACGCTGCAATTTTGTGAACGCACTAAAGAACTTGGCATGACACGCCTACATCCTGTTGTCATCACCAACAGGAGCTGTGTTCTCTACATTGATTGGTCTGTAGATGGGCGTCAATTTGACGGTCAGCCTTTTATCTTTGCTTAGGTGAAACATGTATGAAAAGTAAAGTGTGTAGATGTGTTTAAATGGTGTGACATCCCAAAATACTGATCAGAGTGGCTCACACAAAACACAGCAGCACTTGGGACAAAATCCAGTCATTTGAGATATTACTGGGCTCTGTGGTAAATGTCAAGGTGGACAGCTTTTAGCAAGTTCTACAGACGTTTCGACATCCATATCATATATTTTTAACAGAATTAGATAGACGGTATGCATATTGGATAGTATGGTTATTTAAAACAAGAATTAAAGAGCAGTAATAATTTGCTTGTGTTACGCCCCCGAGCGGCCACCAGGGGCCGCTATTAGTTTAAATGTGGTGTTTTTCATGTTGTTGTTTTGCATCTTTTATTATGTAATTATGTTCATTGAAGGGGTTTTGGTTTAGTTGATGGTTGTGGGTTCACTTTCAGATTAGACTGGGTGTGTGTAGGTGTTTGTGTAAACATATCGGCCCTTGAGCCTATCTTTGTTTGTTTCTATTGAGAATAAAACTTAACAAGAAAGAATAGAAGCCTGTCTGTGTGTCTCCTGCTTTTGGGAAATGGCACCCAGCGTGACAGCTTGTTATATTTGTTGTTTGAGTTCATGCTAAGCTCTGTTAAGCTTTCAGTTTTAAGCTCTTTTCAAAATCTCAAACTCAAAATCTTCATAGCAATTACAGAGCATAGGAGGCAGTATTACAACCCTACATACTGGATAGCAGAGTTCAGATCCCTGTGTTAGCAGCACAGCTGGTCATCTGCCTAGGGAAAAGCTCAACGCTGTGTTTGTTTACTGTAAATTAAGTTGCCTTCCATCCTCTTGAATCTCTTCTGCCCCAAAATGTCTGTTGATGGGCATTGTTATATTAAAGCACTCGCTTTGTTGAAACATAGCAACAGCAACATAGAAACAGCAACAGGCAAATGACACTGACAAAGATTTTTGGTCAGAGGATCCTCCTAACGCCACTGGGTGAATGAGTATAGACTAAAATAACAACTGTCATTCCAGCAAAATAAATTCAGTGACGTGTAACCCATACGTAGGCCCTCTCACTACGCCACCATTAGATGTCCGTGCGTAAATGTGACAACACAGTCACAACAGCTATGGAAGGAATGTGTTGTTTTTTTTTTCTTTGACAGATCTATTTTTTTTTGCAAGTTTAAATAACACAACGAAAGCATTGGTCTATTGCACTAAACAAACAATCTTCTAACAGCTGGTCAAAGGTCTGATAAGAATATGGACTATATAAGATATCCATCTGTCCCCAGTCACACAAACACACATACTGACACCCACACAAATCATTCAAATAAATACAAATAAAGTAACAAATAATACATTATGATTTCTTGAAATGTGACATGTATAACATGTATATGACATAAATACTGACATTTAACTGGCATTTTGTGTTTCAGTCTGGGTAGCTTTTAGAGAATAACGTTTATACAGTTATAAAATTTCTATATATGTGCATAACCCCTACAGGACTGGCATGATCAGTTGCACCCTCACAATTTTTATGAACATGGAAAGGGTGTTTGATCTTTTATACCAAAGCTGTTATTTTGTAGGTTCAATGGATTTTCAAAGGTATTTAAGGCGCCTGCTTGGGGCCCACTTGACCACAAGAGGGCTCCCAAGAGACGATTAAATGTCCCACGGGATTTTTTTTTTTGTATTATGTTGTGTCAATTTTAATATGAAGAAATCCACATTTCACCAGGGGTCTTCGAGCTCTGAAAGTCTGTTTTTGTTATGAGCAACATGCCACTAGGAGCACATATGCTCCAGCCGCTTTCTCTTTACAAAAAAGCATTGTGGAAACGTTCCATTTCAATCCCAGAACCAGGATGCACTAGCATCTAGGTGTCCACACCTGTCTTGGTAGAAATTCTCGGTGGTGGTTTAAGCCAAGACCACTTAGCCCTCTTCACAACAAAAAGACATAGGCACACTGTGTGTTCCAGACATTGGAAAGTCAAATTTCTCATAACTTTGAAAACCTGCTCTCCCTGGCCCACCCTGTATGTGTAAACACAACCAAAATACATCAAATTCTTCTTATTGTCTCACATGGACAACACGCAATGGCACAACAAAGAAACAAGAAATAGGGAGAGGCAGCGGAAGTTAACAGAGATAGTTTTCAAATGTAATAAGAGCTGCTTCATTGTCGACCACGGCCTGGGCGTGTGAGAAGCTTTGTGAAATGCAACCAAGTTCAAATTAACAGAATATTTCTTATTCACCTGACAATGGATGGATGGATGGATGGATGGATAGATAGATAGACAGACAGACAGACAGACAGTGTGGCCAATGTGTAGTGTGAGAATGCTTCTTGCGTCAGTTCAGTTTACCTTAGTCAGACCAATGTTTTGGTTTTTTTCACATACTCAAAACCTGCGGTACAAAAAGGCAGGGCTGGAGTGGAACTGGTTTTTAGATTAGGACAGTGGTTCCCACACTGGGGGGGTGCAGAGGTATTGCAGAGGGGCGCACCAATGGGATAGCCTATGCTCCACTCGAACACTGCTAGCAAAAACATGGACAAGTTTGTGCACCCAGCCAAGCCTCCAGCAGAGGCTGACTTTTCCTCAGCTGCAAATTCAAGTGTGATACTTGAGATGATCCTATTTTAAGTCATTTTCCCAGCCATTTTTGTTGAGACAGTTGTTTATTCTTCAGCAGGGGTCTCAAGTTTACCAAAAACCTGCGCATGAGATTTTCGGGATGTGTGACCGAGCCGGGTGGGGGGTTGAGTGGGGTGGTGG
>JBBPCY010072901.1:0-10676 GCA_037974405.1 Brachyalestes nurse
AATTAGAAAAGAAAAATTAGAAGAGCAATTAAGAATATTTTCACTAGTGGTCTCATACTTTTGGAACCCACCCTTCAACTAATTTTAGCTGAAATTTTGTTTTGTCTTAATAATAGAAATGTCATCTAAATGTGTCATACTTTTTAGTTTTCCACTCTCACACTCACAGCAACATAGGCTACATAATGTAGAGCATGATATATAAATATATATATATATATCTTGATCTTATGCACTTAAGATCAAGCAAAGTCTGTGTGAATACAAATATATATATATATATATATATATATAAATGTATGCGTGTGTGTGTGTGTGTGTATATACATACAAACAACAAATATATCATTGATGCACACCATTACTCTCTCTGAACTTTATGCAAATAAGATGAGCAGCAATCAATCAATACAATCATGATTAGCTCACTTTTACAATCCGCCTCGGGGGGGATCTGCCATCTAGAATAAATGTTTATAAGAAAGCTTGTTGCTGCACTAGGCTGCTTGTTTGCATCACTGATTAAAGATTCAAGAGATGCTTCCTTAAAACCGATCAAAATAAGTCAGCATAACAGCTGACGTATTTGAAATCTGAGCAAGGCTTCATGTCCAAAATGTACATTTCATGACTTCATTCGACTAGTTAATTGAATTAATAGTAGATTTCAAACTATGATCTGCATTTTTCACTTACAGCTGTCTTATGTCCAGTCTGTCTAAATGATCTCCTTAATGTCAGCCTGGCTGGCCTTGGGGGGCTGGAGAAATCAACCTCATGGGCTGGTGGTCACTTGGGCCTGCATTAACCACTCACCTGAGGTTAGCAGGAGAAATAAGATTGCTGTGTTCTCTGGTAATCAGAACATACTTCATCTTGTTTGGGAGATTTTCCAGACGTTAGGTGGCCGGGTATTTTTATTGGGCCATTTCACAGCCAGCTTCAAGGGTTTGATTTTCGTATTTTTGGATATTTTTTGTTTTGTGACTTGGGCTGCTGGTTATAACACATTCTTGAAGGTATTGTTAAAAATGCTCTAAATCAGTCTGGGTTTAAAGTCAGCCTACAAGGAAGACACACCTTAGGACACTATGTGTCCAGCAAGTGCAAGAACATGCTCCAGTGTTTCTTCAGAAATCAAGGTAATGTGTTGCCTCTTTGCTACAACAGCCTCTTCTCTTCTTGGAAGTTTTATACTAGATGGTAGAAGATTGCTGTGATGATTTGATTGCATTCAGCCATAAGAGCATTGGTAAAACCAGGTACTGATGTTGGATGATTAGTTCTGGATCACAAGGTACTGGAAGGAGCTCCCTCAATCCACAGGTGTGATGGAGCTCCAGCGTGGAACAGTTCCACTGCTCCACAGCCCATTGCTGGAGGGTCTTTATACCCAATTAGCTGATGCTTAGCATTGGGGATAGTGTCCTTATGTGCAGCTGCTCCTGAGCATCCCATACTATGGGGAGTGCTTTTCTATTGAGATTGTACAAGCTGTGTGTAATCGAACACCTGCGCCAGCAGTGGGTGCATCTTAAAGTAGCCGAATCCACTAATTAGAAGGTGGCAGTTGGATGCTTTTGGACAAGTTGCGCATGCAGAAAGAAACAGGTCGGCACTAAAACATTATATTTGGTTTAATATTCAGAGAGTTTTATATCTACATCCTTTTTAAACCTTTAAACATATTTTTGTACTTGTGTTATCCATTCCATTGGTAAAATCCAGTTAAATGCAGTGAGCCATTTATTACCATCTGATAATAAACATACACTTTTAGGGAGTTCAGGAGGAATTGCTTTATTTAATCTTAAGAATAAAAAATAATAAACAAAAAAAATGTGTGTTAAGTTCCAAAAACTTAACAGAAGGCTTTTGCCCAAACTTTTGGAGTCCATGCCAGCTCAAGTGTCACACTGTAATTAAAGCAAATGGGTAACATAGCAAAGAAGCTCTGAAATTCATGGAAACAAAATCAATAATTCTTTATTTTTTATGCTGGTAATATAAGTTGCAATGAAACGGCATATGAAATTAGAAAAGAAAAATTAGAAGAGCAATTAAGAATATTTTCACTAGTGGTCTCATACTTTTGGAACCCACCCTTCAGCTAATTTTAGCTGAAATTTTGTTTTGTCTTAATAATAGAAATTTCATCTAAATGTGTCATACTTTTTAGTTTTCCACTCTCACACACACAGCACTTAGTCACAAACACACACACACTTTCTGCCTCAGCTCGTGTGGTGTCTGACAAGATTAGAGGAGGTGTATGTGCTGAGGTGAACAGCGAGATGAGGTTAATGAACAGAGCTTAGTGACTCTCTCTCTCTCTCTTTCTCTCTCTCTCTCTCTCTCTCTCTCTTTCTCGCCCACTCCTCCACCTTGCTTTTCTCTCTCTCATCCCGTGGCTTGGCTCCTCTCCATTTTAGGGGATTCGGGAAGTTTGGCTGGCAGTGAAATGATTTCACAGGGTAAGCTGTGTTTGCCTTTGTGTGAGACTCAGTCACCTCTGCTACTCTCAGAGAGAGGGAGAGAGAAAGAGAGAGAGAGATTGTTCTGGCCCATGCATGATGCGGCACGTTGTGGGCTAGCACTGCACTATGTGTGTGTGGTGTTGGCACCCCAGCATGGCGGCGAAAGGCAAGACGATTCCTACAGCATTCCATCAGCTTTTGTACACTGGCGAAATCTGTAGAGATAGTTTGAAGATCAGCATTGTATGTGGAGGATTCATAACGACAGACAAAGCAGCAACATTACATAGCACATTACATACACACGTTCAGTCTCTGAACAATAGTTTAGTGTACAAATATACTCTTCAAATACAGGTTCCACAATGGTTGTCGGTGTGGATGTATGGTTCTAGGAAACGTAATTGCTATAGAAGCTTCAGACTATGTTAAAGGTGTTTAAACACAAAAAGGCTATTCACACTCACGTCTCATGTAATAAAATTTCGATTATTTAGTAAAAAACAAAATGCCTGAAATTGGGCACCTACCTTTCGATGGTTCTCTAAAGAAACAAAGTGGTTCTTCTCTGGCATCACTCTAGGTAACCTTTTTAGCAACAGATCCTAGCAACTCTTAGAAACCTGAGAAAATACATTACAAATATGACATAAATGCTAACATCAAGAAAAAAACGGCACGCAAGAAAAATAACCTACATTTGCTAAATCTCTAAATGAGATATTATATGAGATTATTGCAGTTGTTAAGATTTTACATTTATTGTGGTGTATGTGCGCAACATCCTTTAATGCTGTGTTCTTCTGAATGAATTAAAAGATTATAAATATGTTTGAGTCAACAGGGTCTCAAAAGGATCACTCGCTAAAACTGAACCCTGGTTATGAAAAAAACTGTTGGCTCCTCTGGTTTTACGGTGTAAACGTGCTGAAACATCTAGCAGAAGTTCAATTAGTGTGAATCTCAAAGGATCCAATAAGACTTTTTAAGAGGATAAGACACAGAAAGAAATGTGAAGAATAAAAAAAGACGAGCCAATATCCCTGCAGGGCTCTAACAGTGGCGGGAAGTTACCTCTTATTGTTCCAGGAATTTCATCAATGCATTGTTGTCCAAGCTGTTTGACTCTCTCTCTCTCTCTCTCTCCTTTTACTGACTCCACCTCTTCCTCTCTCCCAACAGTGAAAATCTTAAAGTCAGGCAGGAACAACAGAAAAAGTGAAGAGAAAAGAATGTGGCCACCATCTTAGTCATTTCCACCGCAAAGCTGACGCATTCTTTTCACATTACCGGGTTGCTTTTCAGCCACATTCTGGTGTGATTCTAAGAGGAGTTGTCAGCATTCACACTCACACACTCTCATTTCCTGGCTTGGTTAGCTCAGTCTTAGAGAGCCCACTTTTCTAGCAAGACTTTTTAAGCAGAGGCCTGTCACAGCCACACCGCGAGGCTTTGATAAAGCGTTCTCTTTGTTGAAAGTGCGTAAACTCATTTATCTAATGAGCCGATATGCCCAGAACCCCCCACTTGGTTCCCTTGGTTTGGGAGAGATCAAACATGCCTTTTGAAGTCTTTTAAGTTGCCATAGTTTTGCTTGGCTGTTACATGTTTTAGTTAATAACGCCAGAAAACAGGGTGGAATTCATGACCATTAATGGTGGACATCTCGATGTTGTTCTTTGTGTGCTATACATCCCATATCTCCATTGTACTATCCACTATGCAATACAGTCCACTGACATACACTCTTAGCAAAAGTGGTTCCATGCAGTACCAAGACTTGTAACAATAGTGGAACCCTATCTGGTAATATAATGAATCTCTAAAAAAATGTTTACAACATATTTTCCATCATTGAGAAGAACAAGGCATAGAACCATTCATGCATTCAGATGTTTTTTTAGTGTTCCGTATGGTGCCTTTTCTAAAAAAAACGCTTGAAGGACCATATTTTAGGGTGTAGAAGAACAACCTTTTGTTCCACAAAGAACCATTTAATGGGTGGTTTTAAGAGGACATACTTTTGTAAGGCAGATGTCAAGTTAGGTCAAGTCATCTGTATTTATTTCATTATTAAAACCATCAACCAAAGCACCGCCCAATGCCATGTTCTTGAGATGCGTGAACATGAAAAACCTTTTTAAAGTTTATAGAATCTCCACATGGTGTAATGGTTCTTGGACGAACACTCACGTTTTTAAAGAACCCTTCCATTATGTGAGAATTCTTTATTTATAAGATCTTCCGCGATCACACATCTCTTTTATAAAATGGTTCTTTAGGGAACCACAGTGGTTCTTCTATGACATCACAGTGTTTTGATGCAGACAGTGATGCTTTGTTTGTTATTTTGCAGTAATTTTACATCTTACAACTATGACGACTTCATTTTTAGTAAAACATTTTGAAGTAAATATTGTAACAATATCGTGGAAATAATGGCTGTCAGCTAATAATTTGAAAAAGAGAACTGTCATTATTTAGATGAAAGCTAGTCTTCATAATAAGGAAGAACATGAAGAGTTGCAGAACATATGGTAAATGTTAATGAATAGTTAAGATTTATTATTAATTCACTGAAAAAGTAACTGTTCGGATATTCAAGTTTCAAAAGAGGGCAAGCTGTCCCAAAAGTTTTGACAGATACACTCTGAAAATGATTAAATTAAACCATAAAATGTTCTTTGGGCACATTTCAGAGTCATAAGAATCATGATTTCAGAATGTTTTTATTAGACTTCTAGCAATCAAAATGTTGTGGATAAATCTAATTAAACTCAATTACTCCTATTGCCAGAAAAGACAAACATTTGTAGCCATTTACTGCCTTATATATAAAAATGGCAGTGAAACAAAAAGCATTCTTTAGAGATATTCCCTCATAGCAGAAACACTTTTTGGTTTCCAAAGCAACCTTTTGGGGGAACCTTTAAAGAATCATTTTTGTTGATGAGAAGTGAACCTCAACATAAAGATTCTGAAGGTTAAATGTTTTACCTAGAACTATACTATCCTAAACGAGTAGATACCTCTGTGGATTTGGGTGGACATTACAAATATTTAATGAGGTACCATGGGAATAAATATACACCCACTCACATATACATCTTTCCTATATTACCCTCCTTCCCTGCCCTTTTGAACCTTCCATCCACCTTCTATCCCTAAAAAATAGAGCAGAAAAGGTGAACAAGTGAGTGTATTATCATACTCTCCCCCCTACTGGCGAATCAGCAATCAGTGCTCTAAATAGCCCCATCCTCTTGGCCCTCGCTCCATTTTCCACCTTTTAACCTGGCTGCTCCCCGCACCCTGGCTTTTAGTACGCTGGGCAGAGTGTAGGGAGCGAGGCAGTAATGGAGTGTGCCCAGCAGGGGTGCGGGCGACTATTGGGATGGAGCCACTTCCCAAAGCATATGTAGAAACCAGAGAAGAGGCAGTAGCCTGAACTGAGGGGCTACAGGAATGGGCAAGGATGAACTATAGTTGGGGGGAATACGTCTTTCACATGTTTCATCTCCGCATTAATCCTCATGCCACCTTTGTAAAGGGTGAAGGAGGCATTTGGCTGACGCTCTTATCCAGATCCAGTCATTAGTTACAGGGACAGTCCCCCTGGAGCAACTGAGGATTAAGTGTCTTGCTCAAGGATACAATGGTAGAAAGTGGGAGTTTGAACCTGCAACTTTGTGGTCATCGGGTTCACAGGCAAGTGTTTCACCCACTAGGCCACTACCACTTCACCTGTCAAAAGTTTGTAGACTTCTTTTTATAGATATCTTAACTGTCAATTAATTCCTTTTCAGTTAAGGAAGAAAAAAATAACTGAACAAGTTTTGTTAACATAATGCTGCTATTTTCTGATACATCCAACTTCATGTTCACTAAAATGTCTTCTTTGGTATTAATAGTAGAATTTACACCAAATACTGCACTCACAAAGCCAACAGCCCTGTGGATGACCCCACATATCCCTCACACACTCTCTTTTCCTTCCTCCCATCTGGCAAAAGGTTCTGGAGTACTGCCCGTATACTACAGAAGACTGGGAAACAGTTTGTTCCCTCAGGCCATCAGACTCCTCAATCAGAGTCGAAACATTAACGGTACCCACACACACAAACACACACACACACACACAAACACACACACACACACACACACTGAACCTCTTGAACCTCTTCCTCTTCTGACACAATTCACACATATACTAAACAGTTTTGCCTTAAACTAACAACTTATACCCCAACTGGTACTGTAAATAACCTGTATTTATTATATACTGCTGCTGCTATTATTTGCACAATTATTATTTATTGCTGTTCTACCTCTATTCTGTATTTTTCACACCTAACGACTTTGCCGCTAGAATAAAATGTTATAATATTGTGCTCATTCAAATGTCGACTGCACTAAATGTTGTCCTATCCTGTTGTTTTGTTGTTCTTGTATTTTTTTTTCTTTCACTCTCTCTTTTGGTCTCTGTGTATTTTGTTCTGCCTGTACTTATGTAGTCTTGTGTTGTTTCTGGACAAACATTTCATTTCAAATGTTTCATTTCACTGTGTACTGTGTCTATGGCTGAAATGACAATAAACCACTTCACTTGACTTAAACATCTTAATAATGATGTTTTTTTTTTTCTGGTTCCCAACCGTGGTCCTGGAGTCCACACGTTTTAGTGTTTTCCTGCTCTCAACATACCTGATCCAACTAGTCTGCTAATTAGAAAGCCTTTCCTGAGTTGAAGTGAGTTTGTTACAGCATAGAAAACACAAAAAAAGTGCAGGACAGGGGGATCCAGAGATGGGAACTCATGTTCTAAACTATTGTTGAAAACACAGATTAAATCCAATTGGTCTCAAACGTGTCACAACAAGCTAGTACTCTTTCAAATATTGTCACAAATATCTACACAAAAACTGAAAAAGAAAACACTCATTTGTATTAAATACATTTGGAAAAGCAGTGTCGTAGCTCCTGGTAGTGGAGAATGGGATTCTAGGATCTTTTCTGGATCCTAGATTTGGCTACTTGCAGAATTTTACATCCATGACTCATCCATGACTTAAAAATATACTTCATCTATTAGCCTACATTAGGGCATCGACTTGGTTGAGTCATTGCAATAGTGAGTAAACACTGGGGCCCATAATATCCATATTATGAAACTGTTGAAAGTCCACAACAACTTTTGATAGGGAGTATACTTTCTTCAGATATGCTGAGGTATGTTTTGGAGTCAATTGCATCTTGATTTTGTCTTTTCAAACTCGAAGGGTTCTAGTGAAGCTGCTGATGTTAACATATTTTTGTGCTCACTGAAGAAATAACAGAAAATGTCTCTCTTTCTGTCTCATATCTTCAACAGGTCCATGATGACTTCAGCTTGCAAATTCTATGGACCTCAAGGGACCTAAAGGAAAAAACATTGAAGCACCTGAGAGATTTCTGCCTGCACAGCAGCTCCATCACTTCATGTTTTGAATAACTGTGCATTCTTTCTTTTATTTTAAAGAGTGCTATTGTTACGAAGTACTTTTTGCACTGTTATTTTCAGGTAGTCTGTAATTTCTCCAACACTGGCTCTCCTGCTTCTTGCAATTAAACACACTTGAAGCAATGAATTATCTTTGAACTTTTTTCAGTTTCTGATGCTGAGACTTACAAGGCTGTCCTCCTCTTGAGTTCTTCACAATGATTAAAGCGGCTGGTCCAAAACTGCAAGGGCTAAAACCAATTTCCTCTTATGTCAGGCGAATGTACTCGATGGCTATTGTAGCATGATTAAAAAGCTGGAATGGTTTATTAAAAGACTCTTAAATATGTGAATGTGTCATGATAATAACGATTTCAAAATTTCTTTGAAAAAAAAAATCACAAGATCTTCACTTTGCAATGCAGTAATACTGCCCCCTTTTGAATAAAGAAGCTCTTGAACTACAGAAGACCCCAGAGTAATCCTTGAGGAAACAAAGCCAGTTTAGGCTTTTGTTTGAGAATCCTCAAAGTAAAAGTAGGGTTGGGTGTACAGTTTTAGGAAACCCCTTTAAATGGTATGAACCCATTACATTTTGTAAAGTTGGGGCGGGGAACTGAAGGAGAGAGTCAAAAACTGTTTGGGCGTTTCTCTGCTTTAACACTCCATAATTAACTAATGTGTTGTCATCCTAATTAGGTGTTCCCTGCCTCTGATATAGAGGTTCTTTTTAACAGTAGTCATAAAAAACAGCGTCTGCCGTTTTGTTATTTGTAAAGCATTTTGGAAACATGGCTGGTAGTCTTAAGCTCCCTGTTAATTTTCTTTTGTTATTTATTTACATCTACAGTTTATTTCACAAAAGTTCTTTGTTTTAACGTGTTAACCATGACGATGTTTTATTTTTCATTCCTGCAATGTAGTTAATAGCTATTTGTTGATAGATATTTGTTTACTTTGTATTCTTAGTGACTGGCGTATGGAACTGCTGTGAAAAATGTTATAAACGTTATAAAACGTACAGCTAATTTTCAACAGCAAAGAACTGGAATTCTATAGTTTTAGGCAGTGCCTTGTGTATCATGTGAAATGTTTAAAATGAATTTTCCAGTATATTATTATTTTGGTAGAAGTACAAAATGTTCATGTACAACATTATAACAAAGAGTCTGTAGAATTATAGGAATGCACTGGCCATGAAATACTTAAAATAAGTAAATAGATAAATAGATAAATAAATAAACAAATAATACATTATAATACCAGATTGCCTACTATACATTTACAGTGTCTGTGCCTGCCAGTGTGCCTGGTCTAATGGCATGGCTATAACTACCTAATCTTAATTAGCTACTGTTTTCTAGCTAATAATACATTTTCAAAGCTTTCAAGGGCACCAAACAAAAAGTGTTGTGTCACCATGTTAGTAATAACATTTGTTAAATTAAGCTGTTAAAATAACATTTCATAAGAATTTTTGACATAATGTTGAAATGTCTTCTGCTATTTACACAATAAACAGTCTACTGCAAATTTCCCAGATCTTGTCACATTACATGGAAAACCAAGAAAGATTTTTGAAGCTACTTTATTTGGAGATTAAGGTATTGTTTCAACAGCGACAATGTGAAAGTATTTGTAGACCACTCATGTACATTTAAGGCAAATCATGCTTGTAATCTACATCTGATCTGCACCATACTAAACAGTGAATCTTGTCCAAGAATTATGGCTTCTATTATTATGACACACTCTTATTATGATTGTGTACATGGGGATTTGTGCACATTACAAAAAAAGAACTCTGTTACAACTGCATCAAACAACCCATAAACAAAAGTAAATTGTTTTCATGGAATTCCCACAGGAGATCATGACTGCACTCTATTTTAGAGCTAGGTGATCCAGGATGTATTGCCTTGCAGCAGCCATGCAGTTGTATCTGTCACTGAAATGAACTAAAACACCCTTTAAAAGTCCATCAAAAGATCCTGCTCAAAATACTTGCTTCTTGCAGAAAAACAACAATGGCAAATGGCTTTTAAAAATACTGTAGAGCTAATTATGTGTCATTGCCACATCTGTAAACACTGAAGATGGCCTTTCTGGATTGTTTGACATTTCTGTGTCCCACTGAAGCCTTGGCCACTGCACCATCACCTGGTTTTAGAGTGATGTTGGACATGAATATGTGAGTGTCTACTATTTGAAACATAGGAAAGGTTATTAAATCATTCAGATTGATTTTTATGCAGATCAGACCTTTCTGCCTTGATGGTTGACAGTTTTTGCACATAAGTGACCTGTATCTGTCTTTAGTGTGAATGAACTATGCTTTAAACACGGTAGGATAAGGGGAAGATGTGCATCTATGATGATAATAATAATAAAAAGAAAACATCTGACCAGTCTCACGGAGGTCCCAATGCCCATGAAAAAGACACTATATGGACAAATGTACTGAGATGCCTGACCATAATACACAAACAAGAAGTTTAATGACATTGCTTTCAAATGTCTTTCTCTGGTAATTCATGCTCATTCATTCTGTAGCATTTATGAGGTCAGACACTGACGTTGGATGAGAAGGTCTGGCTCATAATCTCCATTCCAGTTCATCCCAAAGGTGCTGGATGAGGTTGGGGTCAGGACTCTGTGTGGCCAGTCAAGTTCTTCCACACTGAACTCCTCCAGCCATGTCTTTATGGAGCTGCTTTGTG
>JBBPCY010072902.1:0-10675 GCA_037974405.1 Brachyalestes nurse
CAGACACACGTGATCACACCTTCACTGCTGCAGTTACAGTGAGAGGAGAGAGACAGATGAGGATCATCTGAAAAAATTAAAGAGACAATGGAAGAAAAATGATTATTCGAAGATTCAAAGAGATTTATTGTCAATTCACATTTTATGTGCAAGACATACATGGGAATCGAAATGTTGTTTCTCTCTCTCTGTTGTGCGTACCCCTAATTAGAACTAGAAATGTTTAATCTAGATTATAAACTTAACTGAATTTACTATAGACATTCTATAAACAGACAAAATAACAAGACACGACAAAAAAGGCAGTAGTGCAATTTATTACAGCAGATAAGATAGTAGTGCAATGGTAACAACAGAGTGCAAATAGTAGCAACATATCAAAAGCAGCGGAAAGGTATGAAATGTAAACAGTCTTTGAGACTATAGTGCAAAAATAGATGTAGTCAGTGAGTATATTACTGTCCAGGGGCAGGGGGCAGAGTGGGAAGGTAATGGCCCAGAGGGTCCGGTACCTTCTCACTGAAGGCAAGAGGCTGAAATGGGAGTGTAATGGGTGGGAGGAGTCACCAGCGATGCTGATGGCTCTGCGAGTGAGGAGGGTATGGAAAGTGTCCGTGAACGGGGACAGGGGGATGCCGATGATCTTACTGGCTGTTTGCAGAGCCTTATGGCAGGAGGCAGTGCAGCTTCCCAACCATACAGCTATACAGCCAGTGATGACACTCTCAGTAGCTTTGTAAAAAGAGAGGATGATGGGGGGTGGAACCTTTGCCCTATTCAGTTACGGAGGAAGTACAGGCATGCTTGTGCCTTCTTGGTCAGTGATGTGGTGTTGGTCCAGGAGAGATCCTCAGAGATGTGCACCCCCAGAAATTTGGTTGTTGTCACCCTCTCCATAGCAACACACCCTCTCCTCAGTGAAGCATGCTGAGGAGGTCTTCTCCTGAAGTCTATAACCATTTCTTTGGTCTTCCCCACATTGAGGAAAAGATTGCTCGTCTTACACCACTGGACCAGTTGGCTGATCTCACATTTCCTGGTTGTTGTTTATGAGGACCACTACAGTTGTGTCGTCCGCGAACTCGACGAAGTGGTTTGTGCTGTAGGTTGGTAAACAGTCGTGTGTCAGTAGTGTAAAGAGCAATGGACTTAGCACACACCCCTGTGCAGCCCCTGTGCTGAGCTTCCTGGTCCTGGAGGTGTTACTGCCAACCTACTTTTTGTGTCCTCCTTGTTAGAAAGTTCAACACCTAGTTACAGAGGGAGGTTTTGAGCCCCAAACATCTAAGTTTTAGTGTAAGTTGCTGGGGGATGATTGTATTCAATGCTGAACTGAAGTCGAGGAACAGCATTTGTACATATGAGTCCTTTGAGTCAAGGTGTGTGAGGGCTGGATGTAAAGCAGCAGAGATGGCATCATCTCTGGACCTGTTTGACCTGTATGTGAACTGAAACGGGAGGGGGGAGGATGGACTTGATGTGTCCCATGACCAGCTGCTCAAAGCACTTCATGATGGTGCATGTCAGTGCAACAGCAATCATTATGGCTGGATGGGTGGGGCTTTTTAGGAATTGGTATTATTATGGAGACTTTGAAACACGTGGGAATAGTGTCTTGGCTCAGGGAGAGGTTAAAGCTCCTCTGCACAGTCCTCACAGTCCTTAATTCTGATCTGTGCCTTTTCCTACCATTCACATTATCAGATTTAAAAAAAAAAAAAATTCTAAAGAATAAATATACAGTGTTCTTTCCTTCTTCAACATCTTTCTCTTTATGAGTAGTTCCCTTTGATAGATTGTCAATACAAGTGCAGGGTAAAGTAAAATGAGGTTTTCTGTTAAATTCTTGCTTCCTCTACAGCCTCCTTCCTTATTGTGTATTTAGAAGTTTCTCAGTCTTGCTTAATGTCAGAAACTCTTGATGATATCTATTGTGTAAAGCGCTGTTGATGACTAAAATGAGCCTCACACTCAGCCACAAGGTGCAGATTTATCTGTTCTATCTGATCTAGATTTAAAATAAACAATGAGAAAGGCTTTGGGACATGAGGCCATCAACCTTTTTTAATTTTACTTTTGATAACAACTTGCAGTGACTCTTTTAATAACTCTTGTGGTAGTACAACGCAACAAACATCAACTTACTTTCAGCCTCTATTAACCACTTTGCAAACAAAACCATAAGAAATCAACTAATTATTATTTCACTTTTAGCGGGAAATGTGTAGTATATTTTCACAATATTGCATAGATTCACTCAAGCAACAGAAGTAAAAACAAGGCACTGTTTGCACGGTCGCAACACACATAATCGACGGCGTTATCAGATCACGAAAAACACCATAGCATTGTGGGGCTTGTAAGATTTTTCCCGCCTCACTGCCTTTCAGCCTCAACCACTGCAAACAAAAGCAATAAGGAATCAACAGGATTTTTCACAGGATTGCATAGATTCACTCATTCATTCAACATAGTAAAAACTAGGCGCTATTTTGCACGTCACATCACACATTATTGACAGCGTTATCAGATCACGAAAAACACCATAGCATTGTGGTGCTTGTAGGATTTTGCCCGGCTAAATGCCATTCAGCCTCTTTCAACCGCTTGGCAAACAAAAACAATAAAGAACCAACTCATTATTATTTCACTTTTAGCGAGAAATGTGTAGTATATTTTCACAGTATTGCATATGTTCACGCATTCATGCACCATAAGTAAAAACCAGGCGCTGTTTTGCACGGTCGCATCACACATTGACAGCGTTATCAGATCACGAAAAACAACATAGCATTGTGGGGCTTGTAGGATTTTCCCTGCCTCACTGCCTTCCAGCCTCAACAAACAAAAACGATAAGGAATCAACTCATTATTGTTTCACTTTTAGTGGGAAATTTGTAGTATATTTTCACAGGATTGTGTAGATTCGCTCATTCAAGCAAAAACCAGGCGCTGTTTTGCACGGTCGCATTTCACATTGTGGATAGCCATGTATGACTTTCCTATTCCTCAGTCACCAGTTAGCGCTCATAGTGGCGGTGATATGCATTGCGCATGTATTAAAATACATCGGGTAGGAAACGTTGCCCTAGCACGTAAAAAGGGCCTAAAAGGTGATCACAGCACGTTTGAATAGATTTTATGTCGTAATGTTTGCACGAAAAGTCGTGAGACCGGGTTGTTTTCCCACACACATTAATTCAATAAAGTGAAGTGGTTATTTTGCTATCTAGCATTAAGAATGCCATTTTCTCGAGGGGAAATAATGGTGGAGATGGCATTGACACGCAAACACCAACATCAAGGTATGGATGATATGGATACATGAAAAAAAAGATATTCAGATATGCAATCTACTGCAGATTTTGTCTAATTCAGCTAGGGTACTGGTAGCATTGATAGCTAGCCAGCGATGCAAACTTGGGCTAACCTAGGTTACTTCAAACACCAAAACACTGTTCCTGACCCAACTATAGCCTACACATGACAGATGGTGTGTCGGCTGCAAGACGCTGTTAATCAAAGCCTATAGATACTATTAACTAATAGTACAAGTTTTCGTGTCATACAGGGTGGCTAGCAGCCTGCCAATCTGACACTCCGCTCACTGACAGAAAACACGAGTAACGTTAGCGTTGGGGACGCCTCACGATACACCTTCCCGCCGAGGAGAAAAGTTTTACACCACGCACACGAAACAACCCAGCAGATATAACCTAGATCGCTGCTTACCTTCTCTTGAAACCTGGCCAGGACCCATGGAAAACAACATCCACTGAGAAGACAATCCATTGTTTAAATCCATCACGAGTTTTCAGCAAGACCATTCACAATATAAATGTGCCTGTTGGCTTAAGCTATCAAAGTGCAAAGTTATCGTCCGGAGGTCATTCAATTTTAAGATCGCGCAACACACTTTTTCTCTTCTGTCCACATCCAAGGCGATTAGCTACAGTGCCATGTGTTGTAAAGTTCTTGATTGTGTTGCGCACAGTGGACAAAGGAACATGAAGATCTCTGGAGATGGACTTGTAGCCTTGAGATTGTTGATATTTCTCAACTCCTCAGACAATTCCCTGCTCTTCTTTCTGATCTCCATGTTTAGTGTGGCACATAACAGAAAGGTTGAGTCAACTTTTCTCCATTATAACTGGCTTCAGGTGTGATTGCTATTTTGCCAGCACCTATTTCTTGGCACACGTGAGTTTAAACAAGCACCATATGCTTGAAATTAAACCATTTACTCACAATTTTGAAAAGCTTTGTCTGCCCCCTTTTTTGAGTTTTGTGTGAAATTGTCAAATGTGGCTTTTTTTTTCTCAGCTTTTTTTTGTGTTGATCCAATGCACATAAAGGAAATAAACACATACTGAAACATTTGTAATTGCAATAGCCTTCTGAGAGAAATCGTGCATTTTCTGGAAAAAATTCCAGGGGTGCCAATAATTTTGGCCATGACTGTATATTATTCTATTCAGTCTTCAGCACCCTTATGTTATTTTTTATAGCTATTAAAAAAACAGCTGGATAAACACAGGGTTTGGCTCCAGACTCTGAAACCAGAGAACTCTGAACTTGCTCCTGATTTAATTAACTAAAGGATGAATTAGAAAAATTAAGCACTGGATAATAAAACTGGCCCTTCTCAATTTTGAAAATGCTCAAGCAAGCACCCTCATCAAATTATAATGTATAGTTTACTTGAATTTTTCCATTTTTCTGGACCAATACCTTTCTACCCAGATAAAAGACATTACACATAATTCTTGTACAGTACTGTTTGTGTATATATACACTAATACATCAAACTACACCAAGAAGCCATACCATTAAAACCACCTTCCTAATATTGTGATTGTTCCACTTGTTCCACCAAAACAGCTCTGACTCCACAAGACCTCTGAAGATGTGCTGTGTTATCTAAAATCATGCAGATCCCATAGTCTCGTAAATTGCCAGGTTGGGCTCTCATGGATCATTTACATTTACATTTAGGGCATTTATCAGAAGCTTTTATCCAAAGCGACTTCCATTCCCTAACTACAGGGGGCAGTCTCCCTGGAGCAGCCCAGGGTTAAGGGTCTTGCTCAGGGACCCAGTGGTGGTATGCTGAAGGTAGGATTTGAACCAATGACCTCGTGGTCCAGAGGAAAGTATCTTACCCACTATGCCACACCCACCACCCACAGACCTGTTCATCCAATACATCCCACAGATGCTCAACTGGGTTGAGATGTGAAGGCCAAGTCAACACCTAAACGCTTTGCCAAGTTCCTCAAACCATTCCTGAACTATTTTGGCAGGGCATTGAATCCTGCTGAAGGCGGTCGCTGCCATTAGGGAATACTGTTACCATGAAGGGGTGTACTTGGTCTACAACCATGTGTAAGTAGGTGGTACATATTAAAGTAACATCCACATGAATCCCAGGACCCAAGATTACCCAGCAGAACACTCTCATACTGCAGGGGTGGGCAAGTCTGGTCCTGGAGGGTCGGTGTCCAGCACAGTTTGATGGTTCTCCTCCTCAAACACATTCACTAAACCTGGCGATTAACTGGCGAGGTGAACCTGGTGTTTCTGAGCAGGGAAATCACCAAAACGTGCCGGACCACGGCCCTCCAGGACTGGACTTTACCCCTGCCATACGGCATCCAGGTGCCACTATTCTCCAGGTAAGCGACACTCACCCTCCCAGGCACATGGTGTAAAAGAAAGTGTGGTTTATCAGACCAGGTCACTTTCTTCCATTGCTAAATGGTCCAGTTCTGACGCTCACATTGTTAGCATATGGCCCATTGTTATGCAGTGGACAGGGGTCAGTATGGGTCTGACTGGTCTGTGGCTACTCGCAACAAGCCACAATGTCCATCATAACCATTTTCAGCAGTTTGTGCTACAGTAGCCCTTGAGTGGGACTGGACCAGGCGGGCTTCCATGAGCCTTGGGTGTTCAAGGCCTCTGTCTACTTTTGAAGGTACTAACACTTGCACACACTTGGGAACAGCAAGACTTTCTGTTTGTATAGCCATCATCGTCTAATAATAATAGTAATACATTTTATTTGTTACACACTTTTCATCTGACACAAATCTCAAAGTGCCACAAAGTGAATAAATTACTGATAAAATCATATCAACTCAAATTAATATACTTCAATTAAAACCGAGTTATCCAGAAATAAAAACCAAAGAATAGATCATTTAAGTTAAGAAGAGATTATAGTCCTTTTTTAAGAGAAATGTTTTAAGTTCTTTTTTGAAGCAGTCAGTGGATTGTGTTTCCCTCAGATGTTCAAGGAGGACGTTCCACAGACGAGGAGCAACAGCACTTCATTTGACTCTCACAGATCTTTATGCTTCTTCCAACCACATGAACTTCAAGAACTGTTGACTTTCTGCCTGAAGTATCCCAGCCCCCGACAGATCCCCTTGTAATGAGATAATCAGTGTTACCTTCACTTTCCAGTGGTTTTAATGTTGTGGTTGATCGGTGTATATCGTAGTCATTTGAAGGTATTGCATTTGATTCCAAAGAAAATAGTGTGTGGCCAAACGTTTTGAGAATCACACAAATATTAATCTTCACACGTTTGCCGCTTCATCTTTTATGATGGCAATTTGAACATACTCCAGAATGTCATGAAGAGTGATCGGAAGTCCCTCTTTGCCATGAAAATGAACTTAATCCCAAAAAGATCACACTGTACTTCAGTCCTGACACAAAAGGACCTGCTGACATCATTTCAGTGATCCTCTCGTTAACACAGGGGAGAGTGTTGAGGAGGACGAGGCTGATTGAGTTAGATCACTCTGTCAGGCTGATTGAGTTAGAATAGCAGACTGGATGCTTTAAAAGAAGGTGGTGCTTGAAATCGTTGTACTTCCTCTGTTAACTACGGTTACCTGCAAGGAAACACAGTCATCACTGCTATGGATAAAAAGGGCTTGACAGGTGAGGATATTGCTGCTAGTAAGATTGCACCTAAATAAACCATTCATCAGATCATCAAGAACTTCAAGGAGAGAGTTTCAGCTGTTGTGAAGAAGTCTTCAGGGTGTGCCAGGACCGTCTCCTAAAGGCGATTCAGCTGCGGGGTCGGGGCACCACCCGATCCCCGTGAGTGTATCTGATCGCACAGTGAGGCGAAGACTTCTGGAGGAAGGCCTGGTGTCAAGAAAGGCTGCAAAGTAGCCACTTCTCTCCAAGAATAACATTTTCTCTGATGAAGCACCTTTCTGATTGTTTGGGGCATCCGAAGAAGAAAAGGTGAGTGCCACCATCAGTCCTCGGTCATTCTAACAGTAAAGCATCCTAAGACCTTAATTGGCTAATTGGCTAATTGGTTAATTGGCTGCTTCTCATCCAAGGAACTGGCTTCACTCACAATTTCACCTAAGAACACAGACCTGAATAAAGAATGTACTCTAAACATCCTTCGAGAGCAACTTCTCCCAACCATCCAAGAAGAGTTTGGTGGAGAACGTGCCGTTTCCAGCACAATGGAGCTCCATGCCATCAGGCAACAGTGATGACTAAGTGGTTCGGGGAACAAAACATCACCAGGAAACTCAAGAAAACCTTAATCCCATTGAGAACTCGTGGTCAGTCCAAACGAAACCCCACAAATTCTGACAAACTCCAAGCATTGATTATGCAAGAATGGGTCGCCATCAGTCAGGATTTGGCTCAGAAGTTGATTGACAACATGCCAGGGCAAATTGCAGAGGTCTCGAAAAAGAAGAGCCAACACTTGCCAATATTGATTCTTTGCATAAACTTGATGTAATTGTCAATAAAAGCCATTGAAACTTCTCAAATGCTTGTAATTATACTTCAGTACAGAATAAAAACATCTGACAACTAGTTCTGAAAACACTGAAGCAGCAAATTTTGTGAAAACCAATGTTTGTGTCATTCTCTAAACTTTTGGCCACAGCTGTGCAGGCCTGCGCTCATCCTTTAATTCCTTTAATGAGATCATTAGACTCAATAAACTGATGTTTCATGGATGATGAGGGTCGGAGTCATCATCACCTGGCTGTCTGACACAGGACAGGGCTGCGGGGCACAGTCACCGTAAACGTGGCACTGAATTCCTGCGGACTCAAATTAGCAACATAAAAGGAGAATCGCTGCAGGCTTGAGTGTTTGAGTCTTTCCCCATCATCTGTCATTAGCTGATCAGAACGTAAACATGCATGCCTGCATTTCTTCATGCTCTGTCATTATAGAATTTAGACCCTTGAGCGGTGTTGAGTGATAAGAAAAAGGGCTGGATGCTCAGATAAACAGCATTTGAAAATGTATCCCATAAAACAGAAAGCCCAATATTATTGGATGCAAAGCTGCGTGGAACTTTAGCTTGTAGCCTTTAGCTTTACTATTGATTCTAGTCAGAACTATACTGTCCATATTGCTCTTATGTGCTTGCTTAATGGTATTTGAGCCTATAATGATTGAGTCCAACTAATGGCATAACCGCTGGTTTTGGGGGGGGGTCTCCTCTTCTAGATTTGACACAATTGTACACCCATGACTCTGAAACATCTAATTTCTTAACATAGTTCAAACAGTTTCCAAACTCAGCCTGTAATCATATATTCACTATTCAGAACTGTACATTCTGTGATAGGCAGGTTTAATGTTAATGTTAGAAAGTGGATGGAGCAGCATGGATGGAGTTCTATCAGCTTGTTTGAGACGTAACAATAGGGAATAAACAAGCAAATTACTGTTTAATTCACTGACAGTTACTTTCATGTGGGGTAAGCACTTTTTCGGTTTGTTTACCTGCACTGGGGCTCCTTAGATCCTTTGATTCCAACCTTGTCAAGTGCTACACATGTGAATACCGAGGTATTGAAACTGCCTCTTCACGGATGATTTTTGCCGTTTATTGTAAAAGAAAGTTCAGTTCTTTGCTTTATTTGTAGATTTACTTGCACAGCCTGTGTGGTATTAAGTGCAGCACCCAAATGTCTATATGTTAAAAATGGCAGCAGAGGGGGTTGTATGAAAACGGTTTTCATAATTAAATTGTTTAAAAGTTACTTTGTATTAAATTCTGTATATTTATTCCATTTTTAAGGCCATCTTTAAGGAGCAGTGTTGCGTTAATATCTAACTTTCCATATCAAGCCGTTTCAAAACCAAAAAAACTTGAATAGGGTGATTGTCAAGTCTAGCATCCATTATGGATAATCTTTTTTCTAATAAGCAGTTAAGATGTAAACAATCATTCAAATGTGAAATGCTCCATTCTGCCAGTTCACAGCTGTGGTGAAATTAACCAGATGTCGAAGCCAGGTGCTCCGGGTTCCTCCCGCAGTCCAAACATCTGTACATCAAGGAAACTGGAGACCTAAACTGCCCCTACAGTGCATATGGACAGTTTTCAGACCCTTTTAAGTTATCTTCGTTTTGCTATAACTTAGACTCATCCTAAAATAGATTACATTCATATTTATTCGTCTACACACAATACCACACAGTGACAAAGCAAAATGTTTCCAGTGTTTTGTTTATAAAAGTATAAAAATGAAAATCCCATTTACCCATTGAGACAGTTTGGTTTGACACTTTGACTCTCTGGTGTATCTGGGACTCCTTTCAGTGGTTCTTGAGGAGCTTCAGCAGGTTGATAAGACTCCACCTGTGACAAATTGAATTCATTAGACACAATTAAGAAAGGCACACACCTGCCTATATAAGGTCCCACAGCTGAAAGGGTGCAGAACAGTGAAAATCAGGCATGTGAGGTCCAGAGAACTGTCCGCAGACCTGCGAGACGTGATTGTTCAGTTTCAGTTTTAATTATTAAAAAATGCACTGGAAACACTAGAAACTCCTATTTTTGCTTCATCACTGTGTGTAGAGTGATTATAGAAATAATGAATTTAATCCATTGCAGAAAAAAGGAATCAACTTGACATTAAAAAAAATTGGTGAAAAATTAGACTGGCGACTTTTCACCCTGCAACCTCTAGGATAGGATCCTGTGGTTCAGATGATTGATCTACGGGTATGAATATGCTGCCTGTTTCCTAAATAACTGTTTTGCAATAAGCTTAAACAGCAAAGAGAAATGTGCACTGGTTATTTCTTCATTCTTTGAAGTAGTTGATAAAACTGTTTAATTATTAAGGAGGTGTGCATGCAGGTCATTCCATGTGTCAGACTGACTTAGACATAAGTCACACACACATGAAGCATCAAGGCAGAAAAATCAGATCTCATCAAAATATCAGAATGAAGCTCTGAAGCCTCTACAGGCCTTTTCAGTCCATGATAGTTGAAAGAGGTGGAAGAGGGAGGTGAAATATGATTTTTTTTGTCTTTTAAGATGAGAAACTACGGGCAGAAATTGCTGTTTGATCTCATCAACTATGGGATTAACAGTTTTGTCAACGCGTCAACATCAGAGGTACATCAACGACCGCTGAGAGAAGTCAACAAGTTGTGTGTTTTTTTCCTCTCTCTTGCAATCTCTGCCTCTGATTGGCTGACGCTGACATGCGTTCCTTGACTTTATTATAGTCCAATTATTATTATAGTCCCTTCTTAAAAAGGGCGGTAATGTTGGCGCGAGTGGAATCTAAACACAAGACCACAACAAGATGAGAGACACGGCAGCAGAGGAGACAGACACACATCACATGTGTGGAGATACTTC
>JBBPCY010072903.1:0-10674 GCA_037974405.1 Brachyalestes nurse
GTCATTACTTTTCACTGGAACCTTTTCTGGTCCAGTGGGCAAATCTTTGGTCATGAAATAGGAGGATGTGTCTGAAGATGAAGACCGTCTGGAGGTGAATTCTGAGCCTAATGATTCTGATTATGAGCCAAATGAGGAAGTTGCAATTCATATTCCTCCAAGCAAGGCATCAAAAAATGGTGAAATACAGCAGTCTTCATCCCCAAATATGCATCAGGTAAAACTGTCTGAATAAAACATAGCAAAGACCAGAATAAAGTGCCAGGGCCCACTAGGATGGCAGTGACTCATGTGACAGACATCAGGTCAGCTTTTGAGCTTGTCATCCCCAACTCAATACAGAAAATCATTCTTGAAATGACAAATTTAGAAGGAAGGTGTTTTTGGGGGGAGAAGTAGAAAAACCTGTATAAAATGCATTTACATGCATGTTTGGGGGTCCTCATCCTGGCTGGGGTCTATAAATCAAAGGATGAAACAACAGCCAGTCTGTGGGATGCAGAGAGTGTTTCGATATGACAGTTAAGAGACAAGCTGGCAGCTATTAGGACAGTGCGGGACAAGTGAGTAGAGCAACTTCCTCTACTCTATAACCCAGACATGTCTGCTCCTGATCATTTATACAAAGTTTCAAATTGACCTGAGAACATTATTGGTGTTCTTGAGAAAGGAACATCAAAAAGTGTGAAAATGTCACCATGAACAGCTAACTCAAAGAAAAACAACCACCAACAACGCTCATGTTCAGTCAGAAGACACTGGATGTTTCTGTGCAAGTGTCATGTGTATGATCACATCTAGGTGAGATTTAAAAAAAAATTATTAAACCCGTAGAGCCTCACTTACCCCAAAAAACTCTTTAAACTGTGAAGAGTTTCCACTTCAGCATAAATCAGTTTAGTGTATTCATGATCTAGAGACAAAAAGAACATAAAAACTGAATAAAATACAAAAACACTGGCAATGAAATGTAACAGATCAAGCAACAACTGAAGATGCATGTCTTGCCTTGATGCTATTTATTCTTTTTCCAAAAACATGAAAATGAAGTTACTGATAAAACAACAATCAGTCCATCAAAAGCAATGACGCCTGGTATTACAAGGGCTTCCTTTTTATCATTCTGATCTGTGGGGAATAATTCTTTAAAAACAGCATTTTCTGTCATAAATAATCAAATACAAATCGAATAATCAAACAGAAGTTGTGATTATAAGGTGCATCTACATCAAATGTAAAAAAAAAGATGCGAATAAAGTCATAAATAATATAAACAGATAAGAAACAATTTGTGAATAAATTTTCAACAAAGCAATAGAGAATTAAACAAAGAAAAAAGAGAATTAAAATAGTGTAACACTGACTACAATAATTGTAACACTGACACTGCTGTGTTGAAGATTTAGTGTGCTGTACCAGATCACTAGATCAGTATTGCAATTTGTTTATGAATACTGACTACTTAGTGATGAAAAGTGATGTGACACTACACTATACCAAGTCAAATTTTACAAGATTTTATTTTTTTAACATAACAGAACTAGATACATCATGATGAACATGTTAAAATTGTGATGGACAAAAACATTGCTCCTTGTTCTTTCTAAGTTTTCCCCTATTATTTACTCACCATAGACATCTACACTGAAACTCCATTCTTAGGATCTTCCAGTAATGATCAGTAATTTATAAACTCCAGAATCTTCTCTGCTGATTTTTCTGATGGTTAAATATCCACTGTTTCTGTCCAGCTGCAGTCTGTCTCCAAATCACTCTCTGTAATATTCTGTATTAGTCTCTCCTGTAGTGATCGTACTGTTCACCATCTTTAAATCTACTTTCTCAGGTCCATAGAACAACAGAATCTGAGCATCACTAAGAACTCCAGTTATTCCAGTATGGAGGGTTACAGTGTTTCCCTCCAGTTCCTGCAGTCTGATCTCTTCTCCAGCTGAGAACAGACCTGAAACAGTGTAAATAGAACACTGATTACTTTGTTCCCCATTTACTGTAAGTACAACTAATTATGCAGGAAGATTATCCTTTCCTTATAAAAATATCTTGCAGTCATTTACATTACAAACAATATTCAAACATTAAGAAAGAAATACAAGACAAGTGCCAATAAACCCCCTTAATGCAGATCTCTGATAGAAATCACAACTCAGAATTCTACACACATTTTACACAGCAGACAAGCAGGAAATAATAATAATCATATGACTTTCTAGGGTGACCACTGCCCAGACGTCCTCTTTTTCCCGGACATGTCCACTTTTTGAGACCTGTGTCCGGCGTCCGGGTGGAATTTTAGAGTCGTCCGGGATTTTGGGACACTTACACATTCATCGGCCCGAGATGCGGCCGAGATGAGCATAAAACATGTTAACACCACCCGGACCACGACTGTCAACCCGAGATGCGCATGAACATCGCATCGGGAACTTCTCGTTCCCATCCCGCAACCCACAACCTGCAACCCCCAATACCCCTGGAACCACGGTCAAGCTGCACACAAAGTAACCCCTCTCGCTAAGCTGTCCTCGTACAGCACAACACACACACGAGAGCTGGAGGAGTTCTGGAGCTGGAGAACATCTTCATGTGTCATTCTGAACTACAGAGCAGATCCACTCCAACTCCATCGAGAGTCAGAGAGAGAAACTGTTGATCTGGAGGTGTGGGAGGGGCACGGCTAGACATGCCCACGATTCACTGCGGAAAAAAGTGTCAGTTTAAAACATCAAATTAATACAATACAGTAAGTTTTAATACATTTAAACTTACTGGAAAGTAGTGAAACTCTAACGTACTATGTTTATATCTGTGACAGACAGTTATTTAAGAGTCATTTTATTTAAAATGTATGTGTTTAATTTGGATGGTGAAAGGTGAGAGAAAGGTGGATTTCCTGTAGAGAAGAGTTAGAAAACAGTGGTAAAACCTGAACAGCAGTTAACGGAATTCAGAGACCTCAAACTCCATTAGGTGTTTTTGTTATTGTCAGTACCCGATCCACGGCGCGAGCCCGATCGGTTCCGCGCATGCGCTCTACGAAAGCCGCCATGTTGCTGCCCGATCGGTGCCGACGGCTGCCCGATCCGTACCAGGTCGTTAAATAGTTTCATACACGACTTTATGGCACAGTCGGATCGTGATTTATTTTTCAGTAAAATTTCTTTCATGTTTGGATCCGGAAACACGCTGTCTGCCATAAAGCGTTTCAGTCGGTCAAAGTTCGTGGTGTGTGGTAACTTACCGATCAGAGAGCGCATGCGCGCACATGAACGGAACCGATCGGGCAGGCGACACGGATCGGGTACTGACAGTTGTCTCCCAAAATCATCAAGCGAGAATATTTTCATAGTTTTGCTGATGTAGAGATTTTTTCTTTATTTTCAAATAAATAATATATATATTTAAATATAAATGTGTAACTTTCTGCAAATGTGTTACCTTTCTGTAGATTTGAGCTGTGGGTGTTTTTCATATTTGTATGAAGTTATATTATGAAGTCTCATAAAGCCTGAAGCATAAAGTTCTGCTGCTTGATTGAATTCAGAATCAGAAAACTTTATTGATCCCAGAGGAAAATGATTTTGTAATGACTGCAAAGACAGAGAGACATGAACAATAAATAGAATCTAAATAGAATCTATAAAAAATATAGAAAAAATCAGAATGAAAATACACTATGCTATTTACAGAAATGCTGGGTACAAAAACTATAGATAAGAAACGAAGCTGAGTGTAATCTATCAACACAAATGGTAGTTGGAGTAAGTTATTGCACTCAGTAGAGAATCCAGTGTTACTATTAAGTAATATAAGTAATATATAAGAAATTATATTGCATGTAAAGGCTATAACACATAAGAAATTGCAAGTAATTAAGTGATTCAGCACCCATTTTGAATACGTCACATGATATTTCACACAGTAAGACAAATATATTGTACATAATGATATATTGCACGTAATATATTGTACATAATGATAATATTTTAACACCCAATAGGAACATTCTACAATATTGCACATGGTAGACTGTTGCACATCATAGGAACATAATGCACATAGTCACACACATAATAATAGTCATTTAACCCGATAAGAAAATGCTGGTGCTGACGGGATTCCGCGCAGGAGACCCTCTCGCAGTCGTTCGGTTTGGGGTTGGGGGGTGCTGACGGAATTCCGCTCCGGCCCAAATTACCATCGGTATTACCATCGGCAAATGCCCGGTATGCCCGATGGCCAGTTTCATGCTGCCACCCCAGCACACCACAGCATAGAAAATAGCACTGGCCACTACAGATTCATAGAACATGATCGGAGTCTACGTTGGAAGTACGGCCTGCTTTGCCCCCTCTTGTAAGCGGCCAGAGAGTTATAGGACCAGTCCAGCTTGTTGTCAGTGTGTACAACCAGGTATTTGTAGTCCTGAACCAACTCTAGATGCTGTTATAATCTAGTGACCCCACCAGCCTGAGGACCATAATGGAGAACTTAAACTGGGGTTGGATATTTATTCATTCATCAGCATTTACTCAGTGTTTTGTTTTTTTTCCAGTGTGTGGGAGTGTGGAGAGAGTCAACTGTGTGGAATGAACAGGTGAATGAACTGTAAACAACAGAGAAAATGAAATGAATAATCAGCAATATAAGTGTGGGGGGGTGTTTTTATGTTTATTATAAAAGGGTTAAAAGTGTAAATACCGAAATAAAGAAAAGCTTTTAAAAATGATTTGTTTTTACTTTGTGTTGGTTCACATAGCATTTATGACAAGAGGAAAAAAAAACACAGTCAGCAGCTTTCTGGTCACATGTACTCTAAACACTCATGAGTCAGATCACAGTCAGATAATGATCTTAAATATGGTGAGTTTAGAGAGATAATGGATGAACACTAACTCGCATACACACACACACTCACACACACAAATATATGTACACATACATATACATACACACACTCTCTCTCTCTCTCTGTCTGTCTCGCTTGTTCCCCTACCCCTTGTTCTCTTTCTCTCTCTGTTTTTGTCTCTCCCTCCCTCTCCCTTTCGATTTCCTGTTATTATGTGTACCACTTCTCATATGACTGCCTGTGAAAAAAACATCTCTTTCAGTTCCCTTCATCACACACTGATCTCTCATTGTGTGAGAACACAGTGACCAGCACTGAACATGCATGATGATCAGCTTGTGCTGTTTATTTCTGTATTTTTTTTTTCAGTAACACTCATGTTAAATAAAGATGTATGTTTGAGAACTACACCGTCCTGATATTAAAGGACAGATGTTATTCCTGATGCCCTCTACTCATCACTCACCTCTCCTACTGTGGGAGGCTGGTAGACTAGTGGTTAGGGTGTTCACCCTGCGATCAGAAAGCTGTGGGTTTCGATTCCCAAGACTGCTAGTGGCACCACTGACATACCCTTGAGCAAGATACTGTCCCCACACACTGCTCCCTGGGTGCTGTGTTCCTGGATGCTTCGCTTGGTTAATGGGTTAAATGCAGAGGAAGAATTTCATGCTATTTACACTGTATGCTGTGGCGTGTTCACATATGACAAAATGGTCCTGTTCATTTCCCACAACCTCTAGAATATCTAACAGCTATTTAATGCTCAGACAGACATGGAGTGTGTTTTCTACACATTACATACTTTACATGTTTACAATGTAAATCTTTACAATGGTTTAGGAAGCTCACGAGTCTGAACATCTCAAAACCAGCTTGAAAGACTGTGATGCTCGTAGTTATCATCTAGAAAAAAAGATGGATAGGTAAAGCCAAAGAGAAAAAAGTCTGAATGTCTCTTCTCAATGAACTGCCTTTTGTTAGAGAATAAAATAGAATGTGTGCTGTTTTCCATGTCCTTTCTCTTGGATCCTCAGTAATGCGGCCCTTAACTAAAGATAAGCATGTGTTTCTAAACTAATAAACCAGTTTAAGCAATGCTGGGCTGTTCTGGTAACACAGATTCAGCAACAGCAAACTAGACAGCTAAAAGTGTATTAAGCGACAGTCACGTCATAAATGAATAATGGAGAACGACACTGTTTATGTGCAGTGTGGAGTGTCACATGACTGACAGCGAGTCAATCATGCAAAATACTTTCCTTCATGTCTTCTGTTCATTTGTTTGAACCTCTCTGCATCATGGTGAACTCAAGACCCGGTACAGATTCTTCCTCAAGTTTAACCTCAAACCAATCATAAAAGGGTGAACCTGAACTGACTGTGTGTTTCCTTTCACACCTTCTCTTGATTTATTCACACGTTAACCACCATTTCCCTTTGAGCGTGAAGTCAGTGAATGGATGGGTGGCCTTACCAGCAACAGAAACATGTACATGAACAGCCTTAGTACAGCATAACTGCACTTTATACTTTACACTGTGTTAAAGTGCTCTGTCTATGAGGAATAAGCTGCTGCTCCAGCTGTACTGAGTCACACAACACAGGTTTGTTGAGACATTTTGTCTGAACACATCTAATCCTCAGCTCACTCTGTGTTTATCCCTCAGGTTCCAGCCCCACCCTGTTTATTATAGCCCTCCAGCCTGGTCACACATCTGAGACTTCTACATTACAATAGTTATTTGTAAATGAATCATCACACATATCGGAGAGAACATACACACACTCACTCATCACCCACTCACTCATGTCACAGAATGACATCTCACCAACCAATAGGTTATTTGATCTTATATGTTGCTGTCAGCAAATACTGTTCTGTGTTCAATCGTCCCAAAGGTGTTGGTACTGATCTGGTTACATACATAGAAACTGTGGTAAACTACTCTGTTTTGTCCCCCCCAAGCCTTCTCTCATGTAGTCATATAGATATGTGCACAGATATGAGTACAGTGGGCTAACACAGTCATAGAAAAACACAAAAACACAAAAAAAACTTCTATAACACAGTGCAGTATATAATGACAAACAAAAAGGCCTGTGTTAGCTGGAGTGCTGCTGCCTCCTTTTCCTATCTTCATAATGTGTGTGAGTTCAGGTTTCTGAGCATTCACACAGTCTATTGTCCCAAAGAGCTAAAATATCTTAGATATCCAGACTTCACCACCTGCTTAGTGTTGAAGAGACACACATCACAGTTATATTGAGTATATATAAGTTACAAGTTCAATAACTGAGTAGAGTTTGTGGGTGACACATTACTTTAAAATATTTATCATTCAGTAAAGCTGTACAGAACTGAGTGGAAGCTCTAAAATAACTCACCAAAGGGAACAGCGGCCCCTACTGACTCTTCAAGTCAGAGATACACTATATTGACAAAGGTATTGGGACTCCCCTCCAAATCATTGAATCAAGGTGTTACAGTAACTTCCATTACCACAGGTGAATAAAATCAAGCACCTAGGCATGCAGATTGCTTCTACAAACATTTGTGAAAGAATGGGTCACTCCCAGGAGCTCAGTGAATTCAAGCATGCAAGAGTCCATTCGTGAAATTTCCTCACTACTAAATATTCCACGGTTATTCCACTGTTAGTATTATAAGAAAGTTGAAGCAACTCAGCCATGAAATGGTAGGCCATGTAGATTACAGAGCTGTGACAGCGCATCCTGAGGTGTGCAATGTACAAAAGTCACCAACTGTCTGCAGAGTCAATAACCACAGACCCCCAAACTTTGTGTGGCCTTCAGATCAGTTGAAGTAAATAGAGAGTGCCTAGAGAGCTTCATGAAATGGGTTTCTATGGCTGAGCAGCTGCATCCAAGCCTCACATAACCAAGAGCAATGCAAAGATGCAATCTCGGATGCAGTGCTGTAAAGGACGCTTCCACTGGACATTAGAGCAGTGGAGACATGTTCTCTGGAGTGACGAATCACGCTTCTCTGTCTGTCAGTCTGATGGACGAGTGGGTTTGACAGTTACCAAGAGAACGGTACTTGTCTGACTGGCTTGTGCTAAGTGTAAATTTGGCAGAGAGTGTATTATGGTTTGGGGTTGTTTTTCAGGGGTTGGGCTTGGCCCTTTAGTTCCAGTGAAACATCCTAGGGGTGTTAAGAGATTGTGAGCCAGGCCATCAGTGCCTGAACTCCCAAAAGCTCTCCAGGGAGAATGGTCAACAATTCTTATAAACACACTCTAAACCTTGTGGACAGCCTTCCCAGACTAGTTGAAGCTGTTATAGCCGTATAGAGTAGGCCGACTCCATATTAAAGCGTAGTAAGAATGTGATGTCATTAAAGTTCATGTGTGTAAGACATCCCAATACATTTGGCAATAGAAGGTACTTTAATAAATGCTGTTTTATACAGTGTGACAGATTTATGATCTCTTCTTTCTGTATAACAGTATAAATCAAATGACTATTAAAAACGTTCCACCTCATTCTGTCACCTAAACATTCATCTGTGCAGAGCTTGGTAAAAAGCAGAGGAGCTGCTTCAAGTGCGTAAAAACCAGAGATATGAAGGCAGAGTTGAGTATTGAAAACTATGATAAACAGCACAGAAAGATACTGAACTCTGCAGCCTGTGACCTGTAACTTACTCAGGTGAAGCATTCAGTGTGGTCTAAACATCAGGTTGGTATGGGCCTACAGCATGGAGCCCACAGATACACAGGAACTGGCACCACAAAACCCCCTTTCAGAGACATGCACGTTTTCACACCTATTTCCAGTCATGCCACAGTCACTTGCTGCAGTCTCTCATACATTCTGACCTATTTAGAATAAACCACTAGGTATCTTTTTGACTCTGCAGAAAGCAACGCTTTTGTAATGTATATTTAGTTAGTGTTTAAATCGCTTGTGGAGCTCTCAGAATTTACAGGAATGAATGGAGCACCTATTTACACGCATTGGAGAGGAAACAAACAACACTTTTCAACCTTTTGAGAAATAAAAAGAGGACAGATTTTTACTCATACCAAGCCAGTAGATCAGTGTGTGGCAGTGTGTGTGAGTGTGTGAGTCAGTGTTTTGAGATGGAGGCCAATGGGGTAAAAGTTGTCTCCATTGTGCCTTTAACTGTCATTAGTCACATGAACACAGTACATGAACAGCACAAAATTCTTCTCTGCATTTAACCCATTCTCTAAGTGAAGCAGTGAGCAGCCAGTGATGAGGATGGTACCTTGCTCAAGAGTACCTCAGTATTGCCACTAGTAGTCCTGGGATTCAAACCCACAACCTCCCAATTACCACCAGCTGCCTTTGGGACAACAAAGCATTTATCAATCTGTAGTGTTGCCATTCCTTCACCAAAGACATTTTGGCACTGACGATACAGTTTTAGGTATTACTTTGTCCCATTCTTCCTGCAAAAACACTTTAAGGAGTATAAATAAACTTTTCCAAGGCAACTGACACAATCCCAGACCATGACAGACCCTGGCTTTTGGACTTATTGCTGATAACAGTCTTTTCACCTTTCATCTGGATTACTTCCGAAAAAGTTAAGGAACACTGATTTGTCAGACCACAGCACACTTTTCCACTATGAGACGGGTCCCATAGAAATCGATGCCACTTCTGAACATGGTTAACATAAGGCTTCTTTTTTTGCACAGTAAAGTAGTAAGTAGCATTTGTAAAAGTAATTTTGACAATGGTTTGCCAAAGTAATCCCTGCCCTGTGTGGTTCTTTCAGCCAAGAATGTATGACGGTTTTGATGCGGTGACATTTGAGGGACTGGAGTTCACAGGGGTTCAGGTTAGGCTTGTGCCCTTTGCCCTTTACTCACTGAATTTCCTCCAGTGGGTAAGGTACTGGCCTCGAATCCTACTTTCAGCATATCACCACTCGGTTCCTGAGCAAGACCCTTAACCCCAAGTTGCTCCAAGGAGAATGTCCCCTATATTTAGGGAATGGAAGTCGCTTTGGATAAAAGCGTCTGCTAAATGCCACAAATGTAAGTGATTTAGAAACCACAGAGAAAACAACACTAGATCTGAAGGAGCTGCAGTTAGTTATTGTGGCTGAAAATTCAGAAATGATGCTTGGTGGGAAACCACTATGCATATTATGGATGTTATACTTGTAAAAAGACCCCACAAAGGGTTCTTTGAGGTTCTTACCAAAATTGTTAAACTATGGTAGAACCTTCTATGGCTTTGTTATTTTAATGAGTGTAGCTGGTACACACCTTTACTGCTTTAACTTTAGCCATGTTTGGTTGGGATTATCCAGGATAAAGAAGTGCTTCTGTTGTAATTTCAACTAATGTTGAGTCTCAGACATGTAACTTCTGTTTATCATTTCACAATGAACATGCAGAGAGTATCTAATAGCATGTCAGATTTAAGTAAAATCATAGTTTAATAGTCCAGGGGCTGTATTACAGAAACTAACTTGAAAATCCTATCATAACTGTGTGGTAACCATGGTATTGGCAGTTTAGGATCTTACTTAGGAAAAAAGCCGCTACAAAACATCCGTTCCAAAGTCAATTTTCCTATCCTAACTTAAATTAAGAAAAGTGTATTATAGAAGCATCCTAAAAATCTTAAATAAAATCTCCTTACTTTAGGATAACCCTTCCGCTGTCCTAACCTTCACCAGCTGATTATTTATTCTACATAAAAGTCGAACATCGAAGTTATATGGCTTATTTAGGATTCCTAACTCGAGATAAGATAGGATTCCTAAATTCAGTTAGGATTTGCTTCTGTAATACCAAATT
>JBBPCY010072904.1:0-10674 GCA_037974405.1 Brachyalestes nurse
CCCCTCTCTCTCTCTCACACCCCCCAACTCTCTCTCTCTCTGCCCCTCCAGCTTATTATAATGAAGTGGCATATAAATTGACATCAATTAATTCTATAACATCTTATTTTAATGTCATTCTTTTATTCTTTTTTGTCTCTCCCCTTTCTCTCTCTCTCCCTCCTTATCTTATTAAAACAAAGTGGAAAATAAATTGTCATTAATTGTCAGAGACCTCAGTTTAATTTTAGAATGTCATGTTTTTAATGTTACTCCTTAGTTAATAACACTGTGGTTTAAATGTTTAAATGGCTAGAAATAATTTCATGTACAAATGATGCATACTTTGAATGTTAATGTCAGATTTTTATAAGATTATATTAGGCTTTTCACCCCATGAAGGAGACAGAGTTCCTCACTAGAATGGAAAAAATAAAATCTATTTATTTTTAATATGTGTAGAAATATTTAACCCATTATTCATGGGCTCAAATTTCATCACACTGAACTGGGTACCAGATGATGAACATAAATACTGAGATACTGTATAGTTTCTGCTGTTTAGCTCTCTCTCTCTCTCTCTCTCTCTCGCTCTTTTTCTCTTTTCATCTTTGCCCCATCTGTCTCTCTCTCTCTCCAATATGCACTCTCTATCTCTCTCTCCCTTTCTCCCCCATCTGCACGTCTCTCTCTCTGTCCCTCCAATGTGTGCTCTCAGTCTCTCTCTCTCTTTCTCTTTCTCTCTCTGTCCCTCCAATGTGCACTCTCTCGCTCTCTCTCTCTCTTATATGCACTGTCTGTCTCTCTGTCTCTACAATTTGCACCATGTCTCTCTCTCTTTTTCTTTCTCTATCTGACTATCTCTGACTCTATCTATCTCTATCTCTTCTATATTCACCACTCTCCCTCTCTCTCTTTCTCTCCTGCTCTCTGTCTCTCCACTATGCTCTCTCTCTCTCTCTGTCTCTCTCTCTTATATGTACCTTCTCTTTCACTCTCCCTCTCCCTTTCTCTCTCTCTCTCTCTCTCTCTCTCCCTCTCTCTCTCTCTCTCTCTCTCTCTCTCTCTTTCTCTCCTCTACCCTCTCTCTCTCTCTCTCTCTCTGTCTCTCTCTTTTATATGTACCTTTTCTTTTACTCTCCCTCTCTCTTTCTCTCTCTCTCTCTCTCTCTCTCTCTCTCTCTCTCTCTCTCTCTCTCTCTCTCCAATATGCACTCTCTCTTGCTCTCTCTCTCTCCTGTATGCACCATCTTTCTCTATATCTCTTTCTCTCTCTCTCCTATATGCACTGTCTCTCTTTCTCTATCTATCTATCACTCCTCTCTATGCACCATTTCTCTCTCTCTCTCTCTCTCTCTCTCTCTCTCTCCCTCTCTACCTCTGTCCATCTCTTTCTTTTCTATAAGCGCCATCTCTCTCTATCTCTTTCTCCTATATGCAGGCACTCTCTTTCCATATATCTCTCTCCCTCCTATATGTACCTTCTCTTTCTGCCTGTCTTTCTCTCTCTCTACAATTTGCGCCATGTCTGTCTTTCTCTTTCTCTCTCTCTCTCTCTTGCTCTCTCTCCCCTATATGCCTGCCCCCCCCCCCCTCACTTTCTCTCTTTCTTTTTTTGGGTTGATGGTGGTGGAGGTGGAGATGGAGGAGGACGAGGAGGAGGGGTTGATGGTGGTGGTGGAGCAATAGGAGGAGTTTGATGGTGGTGGTGGAGGAGGACGAGGAGGAGGGGTTGATGTTGGTGGTGATGTTAGTGGAGGAGGAGGGGAAGGAGATGGAGCAGGAGGAGGGGGGTTGATGTTGGTGGTGGAGGTGGAGGAGGACGAGGAGGAGGGGTTGTTGACAACGACACAATGACCAAAGTTTTTTATAAGTATAAGTGTTATGAGTCATCCACAAGATACAGTCTTAAAAAGGGGGGTTGGGTTAAAAATGTATCTGCTGTTAAGTAAGAGTGCTATCCAGTTATGTTAGGTTATGATTTATCTTTAAGATAAATGAAATGAATCAATCAAAATATTAAAAGACTTAAATTGACCTCCATGTTAAGGTGTGTCTCCTGTTTAGACTGTGTGTATTCATTGTGGTATGATAACCAATGTGAAAATTTTTATTATAGGCACAATAATAACGTTATGAGCAAAAAACTTAACCATATCTCATTATTCTGTGCTTAGTGGGCACTGTCATCACTACTTTCCTTTTAAGATTTCAAGTGTGCAAATAGTCACTCTCTCCATATCTCTCTCCCTCCTATATGTACCTTCTCCTTCTGCCTGTCTTTCTCTCTCTCTACAATTTGCGCCATGTCTGTCTTTCTCTTTCTCTTTCTTGCTCTCTCTCCCCTATATGCGTGCCCCTCCCTCACTCTCTCTCTTTCTTTCTTTGAGGCCATGAGACCTTTTTGGAATAAGGAAGCTTCTCTCTCTCAACAGTAAAATACTCCCCACAGGAGAACCTGCATTAGGCTTGGGCTGTCCATTTTTGATTTGACAGATACAGACACACACACACACACACACACACACACACACACACACTCAGGTATACTGGGGAAAAGATAGAAGACTTGGCGCAGCAGGAAAGCAGCTAAAAGTGCTGTGTTTACCTCTCTCTGTCTCTCTCTCTGTCTCTCTCTCTGTCTCTCTCTCTGTCTCTCTCTCTCTCTCTCTTTCTCTCTCTCTCTGACTGTGTGTCTCTCTCTCTGTCTCTCTCTCTCGTTCTGTCTCTCTCTGTCTCTCTGACTGTCTCTCTCTCACGCTCACTCTCACTCTCTCTCTGTCTCTCTCTCTGTCTCTCTCTCTGTCTGTCTCTCTGTCTGTCTGTCTCTCTCTCTCTCAGCCTGTCCGCTGCAGACTCTGTTTGGTGAGTAGTTTCTGCATGGCCAAGAATGCAGTCTTCAGTCAAGCTAGCAAAGTAAATCATTATGGGTTTAGTCACTTTAAAGAGACAGTTTATAACCGGTCAGTGTTAGTCATGGAATGTACAGTAAATGACTAATAATAACAAATGGGTGACTCCTTCATGTGTGTTGTGTCGTCCTCGTTTGATCTCGCTCACGTTTCCGGTTTACGTCCCGTCTCCTCTCCTCTTCCTCACTTTCCCTCCCTCGCATCCTCATTCTTTTGTTTGTACTGGACGTGTGAGGTGTGTTTTTCAGTGTGTTAACCTACTACTCGGTTTTGATTTTCTCCTTGGAAACCGTTGTCGAGAGCTCCCGTCTCCCTTTCCCCCGTTATGGATTGTGCAAAAGCGATTCAGATTTTGTCAGATGCACTTTATGAAAGGGTTTCTCACAGACGAATTGCCTCAATCCATCATTCTCCAGACACGATGATGGTCACGATGAACTGAGTGGAGGTTCCAGATAAACAGGACTTACTGGCCCCTCTCCTCAGTGCGATGTTCAGACTGAGAGATGTTCTGGTCAGTTTAATGGTGCAACTGCAGAAGCTCAGTAATGACTCAGTCATGTCCGTTAAAGGAATAGTTTGGCAAAACGTCAAATTTACACACATTTTCCTCTTACTCCAGATGTAGTTTGTTAGATAAGACATATTTGGAGTCTAGATTTGACCTGAGTTTAGTCCTGATGTTGTAATTGTAATGTAGCAACACTAGTCAAGTGTCACCCAGACTGTTCCTATAAATACATCCTCATAAGATTCCATCTAGGTCTTCATTCAGGTGGTACAGGCTTGTCATTGTGGTTTAGGACTTGGTATGACTTACAAGCTAAAAAGCAAATAAAATTCAGCATACAGATGAATGGTTGGTCAGACTTTTTAGACCACAAAGGCAGTAAAAAAAGCATTAGTCTACTAATAAATACAGAGCAGATCCTAGATCAGTCCTCTCCATTCCTGGTGTGGTCTAAAATTGCTGTCCCTGTTGATCAAATATTGTTTAACTTTACAGCTCATGGTAAGTCATACCGTGCCCTGAACCACACCCACGAACCTTCACTGCTCAGAAATGGATGTGGTTTGAGAAAATTTGGGGGTGTATTTACAGAAAAGGTTTGAGGGTGTATTGATTTCTAGTATGTTAGCGATGGCAGCCTTACACTAAAAAACAGAGTTTGGACTCCATATGTGTCTTCATGGATTGACAGAGGTAAGTGTAAAATTGTATGAATTTGATTTTTTGCTAAACTATTCCTGCTTATGCTACAAGTTATGCGTCTAATGAGATTAACCTGATTTTCCTCATCTTGGTTATGTGATTATTTTATGACAAGTTGCATGGACTTTTTGAGTAGCCCAGCTCCTCCAAGCTTTCAGTAGATGTTTGTGGTTTCCTCTCATATATAAACTGAAATCTCTCTCCAGCCAGGAAGATTGTAATGTGAATAGGGACCTTCCTGTTCTGAGGAACTATAAGTAAGTAAACCACAGACCCATCTTGAGGTGGTGGTGGTGGTGGTGGTGGCGGTGGAATTTGGTGGTGGTTTTTTGTTGCTGATCCGAGTCCAGGCTTATGGCTTTTTCACTAATGGTTAGGGTTCAGGCCAGTGTGTTTGGTCCTGAATCATTATTAAAGTGGTGGTTCAGGGAAAACTCAAGTCTACACAGTTTTCCCTCACTCCAATTGTAACTAAAACGTGTTTTGTGTCTGAAGTATCCTTTAGTTTCAAACTGGAGCTAATGTAATATTTAGCCTTGTGTAATGTACATATGAAGAGCTCTTTTCCAAAATGGCATAAATCCATTTTGGTAGTTTTCGGGAAAATTACGTTTTTACCTAGAACCACACATGCGGTTTGGTTAGAAATGGCATCTTGCTGTACATCTTAAACAAGGAAATATAGCAATTTGGCATGAAATGTTGATGGAGGAGTGAATAGGTTCAGTGCACAGCAAAATGCCATGACAAAGTCATTTTTTTTTAATTTGGCTTTTATTGCGTTTTGGAAAAGAGCTCTTCATATAGTAAACTTATAGTAAACGTAAATAGAAGTGTTTTATGTGGTTTCTGAACATCGTATGTACTTTAGCTGTAAGAGGATTCAAATGTAAAATGCATTGCTAAAATGGTAGAACGCCGCGCTTTTGTCCTTTTATTAGGGATCGTTTAATATATCGTTTTTCAGCAATTTGATATTTTTAAAACGGTTATGTTTCTCCTCAAATTTCTCTTCAAATTAGTAATGTTCAATTGCGCCCCCTAACTAGGACTCCCCCAATTACAAAATACACAGATACTTTGTACACAGCACTGGTAACACTGGGAAGGCTTGCACGTGCTACTTCCAACAGACATGGCGTGACTCCAAATCTTTTCCACTTCTGCAAGGCCAGCATCATTGGACAGGAAAGAAGACCGAAAGAGGCAGAGGGAAGGTCATCCTACCCATTCAGAGAGTGCAGCCAGCTGCATCATCTTGGACTCCCAACTTTCTACCGATGATGGGCCAACACTTTATCACTATTGTCACTCTAAAGCAGATTAAATTAAATTGAATTAAAGAAACATAAAACCAAACAATGAATGCAATAATGCTGAAAAATAACCATAAACATAAAAATCGCGATGAAAATGATTTTCTCTTCCTCATTTGGGCCTTAGCGTTCTTAAATAATATGACTATTCCAGATAACATTTAAAATAGGTTATTCTGTCATTTCAATTGGTTTTTGATTTATTGATTTGTATTGTTTTTGATATTTCAAGCCTCTTTTACTTATCTCCACAATCCTTTATAGTTCCAGTGCAAACTTCAGATGCCAAACATGCCTTGGCTATATTTGGGGTAAAAATTGTGTACATTTGATTAGTGGCCAAACCAGCACTTAAAAGGTCAAGTGCTCAAACCCTGCTCGTGCTCTGTGGATCAGGTGGCTGGGGCTTGAATGGATGTGTTACAGCTTGCTTGTGTGTGTGGGTGTGTTTAATGTTTGTTTTATATTTTCTGTTGTAATAACTTCAGTGGCCACTGGAATGACATTCTGGATTCTGTGCAAAATCTAACACTAAACGCAGGAATGTATCATATACTTTTACAGTTTAAACCACAAGATGGAGAAATATTGTAATATAGCCAGATTTACTGCACATTTATATCATACATAAAAAGTCATTCAGATGCACTCGCATGCAATTGCATTCCTCCAGCAGAGCTGGAAGATGACGCTGGTCATTTTGTGGTTTCTCAGGAAGGAGAAAAATAACCAGTGGTGTTTCGGTAGCCGCCTGAAATGAATGACATGGTTTTCGTTTTGCCTTTTGTTGCGTCAGTCCATCTTACACCATAATTATTTCTTTGTGCATGAATTGTTGGAATGTATGTATGAATTTGTGCGACTGAACTATATTTAAATCATGCTGATTACTGCAAATCAACAAAATAGTTTGGATAATTTAATTTGATCTATATTTCATCATATGATTCTGTATGAATCGGTGGTGTCAGTAGATTTATGGGACAGATCTGGCGTGACTGCTGGGGCTGGGTTTGCTTCTGCTGCCAGCAAGGGTCTGCGGTAATGTTCTACTTTTTTATTACAGTGAGTAGTATAAGGACTTTGCATATTTTATGGAATCAATGAAATGTTGCACACGTAATATCTATAATCATAGTGATATAGTTTTTTTTTTTTTGTTTTCCAAGTCTGGTCCTGTAATCCACTTGCCCTGCACAGTTCAGTTTTTTCCCTGCACTTGAGTCACATCATTAACTAATGATCATGTACAAAACACTTCTTCAGTGTAATGAGAATGGGGTTGATCATCTATAGCTATACGTTGTTGAGTTGTACAGATATTCGTTGAATGGAGAAGTATTTAATGAGTATCAAATGTTGTTTACATGTTGATTTTCTGTTAAAAGTATACATTCTCTACAGAGAACAAACATGTACACATTGTAATGCATCATTACTGTTAATATGCTGAAGTTAACATTCTAGGGACAAAAAAAAAACTATGGTCAGTTCAAACATTGGCACTTTTTATATTTTATGGAGTTTTATTGCAATGTAAACAGAAACTTTGTGCTAAAATCTGCATAAAAATGCTGCATTTTTGGGTGTTCTCTGTAGGTTTTTTTTTTTTTTTTTCCATACGACTGTATACTGTTAAATAAAGCAGTTCTTAAAACGTTTCCCTGGATATCACTGGATACCCAATGATGCCACAGTAATCCATTGCCAGCATAATTCATTTTGCTCTCTCTGGCTGGGAAGGATGGCCCTCCCTCTTTCCCATCACCCAGCTTGATGCTAGAGTACGTTAGTGTCTAATAGCTAATGTAAAAGAAATAGTGGTTAGTGTTGAACCATCCAGTGTCGTCGTTAACAGTACTTTTAAAAAGATGTGGTGATGCTTCATAGATAGTGGGTGTAAGTGAGCACAAGAGATAATTGGGAGGGGTTCCAATTCTGTGTATTTTGTTCAGCTTTTTGTTAATGTGCTCCTTACTCTACAAATATCTGTACAACTGGTAAAGCATTTAGCTTGCAACTCTGTTCTGGCTGCCGCTCGGTTTCTGTAGAAGTTTTACTGAAGGCTGTGAAACTGCACGTTTTCTTTGCCACCTATTTGTAGAGACACATTTCTGCGCACTCTGGCAGCGACACACTGGGAGAAGAGGAGGCCACAACTCACTAAGCAGCACACGTCTCAGAGCGAGATTGTGTCTCCTGACCCAGACGTCTACACTCGGTCTACTGAAACGGTGCAGCCAGCTTCAGAAGGTGACATAAGCATTCTATTCTCTCATTACTCTCTTCTATCCTGCCTCAGCCTCGTCGGCTTTACTCTGTCTAGCACCAGTATAGGCTTCTCAAACTCATCCTTATGTATCTCGCTTCATGGCAACCTTGCAGTTCTCTCCACTCCCTCATAATACTTCGATGAACCTTAGTAATAGTGCATGAGTACTACCTAAATAGTACTTCCGATTGGCCTGGGACTGGCTACACTTTCTGTTATGATATATTTTCCATGATAAATATGGTCCACAATCGTTATATCCATTTTATTCTCAGTTGTGCCAATTTTTTTTTTTACCCAGAACAAATGATAGTTTATTGTGATGTAATGTAGGCTCTTAAATACTCTATATTACACCTAAATAGGGTTCCCACAGTTTCTTAGTCTTTTAGTCTTAGTCTTAGTTTTATGCATCTATTTTTTTAGATTCTAAAATGGTGACCTAAAGACAAAGATAAAAAAAAAAGTTTCTTGGTTTGTTATAGGAGAATTTAGCGTGACCTCTAAAAATATTTAGCCACCAGATCTTGGTCTTGTAGTTATGGATGGACTAAATGATAAAATGATCAAACACATTAAAAATCATGCAGAGGGAGAGCAGTTACGATAAGATAGGACCATTTAAGAAGTGTGTAGGCCCCTTGTTCTGCCTAAACAGCTCTGACCTGTCGAGCCAGGGACAGGACCTCCGAATGTGTGCTGCGGTGTCTGGTGCCAATATGTTAGCAACAGATCCTTTTAAGTCTGTTCATTTGTGAGGTTTCAGGTCTGGAGAATTTGGAGGCAGAGTCAGGACCTTAAACTCTTTATCATTTTCTTTGAACCATTCCTGAATTGTGCTTGAAACTTTCCTAGTAAATTTTGCTATGGTATTTGGTTTAAAAAAAAATGTTGCAAACACCAGTATTTGTAAGCCTTCATGGCAGCTGCATAGACCCATCATGACAACTAACATAAACCTACATGCACGTTTATAGAGGTTCCTATATTTTAAGTTGCCAGTTGTCCTTCAGACATCATTTTACTTCAGAAAATGCTGTGATAGCTGACATTTGTTGCAATGATGGAATACGCCTTTAATTGAATGTTTCTGTAGTTGTCATGAACAGTTTATATATGTCACATAGCCTTATGTATACTGGCTTCCAGTCAAGTTTATCCAAAGTACCCCAAGCATGAATTGTCATCAAAAATGATTAGTGTCATTGTTTAATCGCCCAGACCTACATTATCTAACAGTGCAGTAACACATTCTAATACTCTACACCACTCAGCCCTACCTGACTCTACCCAGCTCCCCTTCTGAGCTTCACCTCTTAAACTTCACCTCTCTGTTTGTCTGACTATTACACTTAAACACACCTTCCTTAAGTGTGTGTGTGTCTGTGTGTGTGTGTGTGTGTGTGTGTCTTTGTGCGTGTGTCTGTGTGTGTGTGTGTCATGAACAATTAGGAAGTTGACTAGACCCCGTGCGTCAGCTCCAGAGGTTATTCTTTCTAGCACCAAGTCCAGGGCCAAGTCAGCAGGCGCCGCGCTGTGATTGGCTGAGAGCAGGCAGTGGCGTTTTATGTAATGTGTGTCCAGCTGAGAAAGTCGACATTCCACGTCAAATGTTACTGTATAACACCCATTATAATAGGAACTGTTCGCTTTCTGCTCCAGTCTGTCGAGTGCAGTGAAAGGCAGGCGGTTCGCTCTTTGAATGCAAATGCGAGGATCTAGTTCAAATTTAGCCTTGAGGAGTGGATGTTCTGTTCTTGGGAAAGAAAAAAGATGCATCTGCTGTAATTTTGGGCGCCGTATATTTCAGAGGGACGAGCTGACGGTAGGTGCAGCTGGAACTTTTAGTCTCATGATTTAGTTTAAACATAAACCTATGTTTTTGGGGGTTTTTTAACCCTAAAAATTCAGATCCTTTTTTTTAAAATTATTTTTACTTCTTTATATGAAATGTGCATCACTTTGAGTAGGTTTTTATAGTGTATATTACATGCAGCCTAAATTAATATATGATTTGACCGATCTTATTTTCACTCTCTGAATATAAGCTGCTTGAAATTCTGATTTATTTTGTTTTCATTCCTCTCAATTAAACAGATACTTGTGCATGACCACACCCATCCCTAGTGTAGGAAGTGTGCATTAGACTTGTCCTGTTCCTAGCTGTCAAACGGTCCATTATCTCGACTCTGTGGTATTTGGGACCGGGCCCATTTCAGCTAAGGAGTGAGGAGCTTGGAGAAGTCTTTGGATTGAGCTTGGGATGGGGGTCCTTTTTCCCTCCACAGAGAGTAGAGGTTCCCATGGGAGGGGAGTGTTCAGTTTGGCTCTGGTGTAACAGTTAGTCTGTAGAGAGGAGCTTTCTGAGTTGGCCAGAGACACAAGTGAGGGCCAGACATCTCTCACAAATGTACACACACACAAAAACTCATTGGGGAGTGTGAAAGGTGTTTGGCAGCAGAAAGCGGGCTGAAGGGATTATAGAGGGTCTTTTGAGTTTGGCATGAATGAGCTGCTGCGTGGGGGGGAATTACACTTGCTTCAGATTTGTGTAGTTCAATGGCACAACCAACAAATAATGAATTTTTGTTTGTATGTGGACTTCAAATACAGCAATAGTCAAAGATTTGGACAAACTCATTTAAAAGTATCAGTCCCTTGATAATGTTGCATAAATGGAAGATAAATAATCTGAGTGTGTGTGTGTGTGTGTGCGTGTGTGTGTCAGGCACGGGTCACAGCAGTGGCCAGGAGCCCAAGTCTCCGAAGGGAGACTCCAGCAGGAGAAGCCCGATCCTGAGCACACTGGAGCAGCCCGGAGAACCACACACAACCCAACAGGATGAAACAGGCAAGAGATTTCTCTGTCTGTCTATGTCTGTCTCTGTCTGTCTGTCTCTGTCTGTCTCTCTCTGTCTCTCTCTGTCTCTCTCTCTGTCTCTCTCTCTGTCTCTCTCTCTGTCTCTCTCTCTGTCTCTCTCT
>JBBPCY010072905.1:0-10673 GCA_037974405.1 Brachyalestes nurse
TGCTCATTTTTACATCTAAGCACGGAGCAACTGCCATGTTTCCCTCGTCTGCAAGCCATGACTGTAGGTGGAGCTAACTTTTTTAGGGGAGGGTCGAAATTCTCTGGGCGGGTAAAGAACGAGACAAGGGAGGGATCATTTCCCCTTATGTCGACATAAGGGCCTAAATTCCAGATCAGGCCATCTGAGCTGTCTCTCTCTGAGCGGTGGAGCAGGTTGATCAAAGCAGGCTTTACACACATCGCAATTTCTAGGCACTGCAGGACCATAATCAGGCTAGGGGATCTCGTATAAATGTTAAAAAAACTCACAAAGTGAAATTTTCATGTCATGGGACCTTTAATGGTTTGGGTCGGGTAGGTTATAAAACCGCCAGACCCACAAAACACTGCAAGCTAGCTATGTTTGAATTAACTACACATGTACTAGATAGCTAACTCATGACACCTGCTTAGCTGAAACTGTAAAATATACTATATTCCAATGAATCAGTGTGATTGCCAGAGCAGAAACTGGCTACCAGACCAGCACTATTGTATGCTCACAGAGTTTGGTAACACTTTACACAGCTAAACCAGAACAGATCTGCGGTTTCCTAAGCTCATGTTATCAGCCATGTGGTTGGGATGTCTGGTGGTAAACTGAGCGTTTGAGAGAAGGAATTTACTTGCATGTTTTGCTAATGTTCCACAGAGTACACAGGCTAAGCTGAAGAAAAAAATAAAATCATAATTTAAAAGACAAATTAATATAATATTACGTGAGACAACATAATATTACACACCACAAGGCACAGCCTCCTCCCTATGCCAATGTTGTATAACAAGGTTTAAAATTAATATCACCCGAAGGCTGAGTTGTTTTGTTCCAAAAGATGGGTATGATTTTGTCACATTTGCTATAGAATGGAAAGGTATCATCTTAAACTACTAACCAAGCAGCTGGGGTAAAGAATACAACCTAGTCAAATGAACTGCAGCCTCAATGCAGTGTTTGGGTCGAAAAAACAACATAGCATTTTTTATTGTACCACAAATGCTATTTGTCCATATGACCTTACCTTTTCACAATTAGACATGCTCAGCCATTGAAGCCACTCTATAGTGGAAGATGCAGCATCTTTCTTTGGCTCTATTGGTCCTTTGATTACCTGCCAGCAATTAAAAAAGCAATTGTCAGAGAGGCTTTAAAACCTCATTAGTGAAATCCAATATTTTGTTTCTTTCTCTGCCTGACTGGGTATTAGTCAGCCTCTAACATCATTACAGTGTAAGAAACGCAGCAGTAGCTAGCTGTGCGATGTTGGGAAGGAAATCAGACATTGCCCTCAGAGGAGTTTGGGAAGCTGAATCTTAATCGTATGTCTCCCATCTGGAAGATAGATTAACCTCAGTAGTCTTGACAAAACAGACACACAACAGCTGCCGGATATTGGAAAGAGAATTGCTACTGTTATTAGATACGAATATGTGTCGAACTGATTACACGCCAAGAATTCAGGAGCACATTTTTCTTCAAGCTCTTCGTTTACTTTGCCCTAACACACTAACATTTAAATGCATGCCTCTTTCTGAATAATGTATTTGTGAATTTCATCTAATCCACATAGATAACTTTTTTGCCACTACATGGAATATAGCAACAGTTTAGTATACACCGTTATGGCACATCACTGCTGGATTAAGTGAATCCCTTATGTGGTATAAAAGCTCACACTTAGTTTATAAATAAGTACTGCATAATTTAGTAATTACTGTAAGAGTAAGTTACTGAATAACTCATAGTATCAACAGATCTGTAAGTATTAAGATAAATCTTCAGTTTGGAGCTAAAAAGTTTGAGGAGAATATCTTACTGAAATTTTGTAATTGATAGCTGACACTATAGCACTGTTTGTCTCCTCTACTCTCTTTACAGTGGGTCACACACACCAAGCCCTGAGTCCCGCTGAGAGGGCTGGCTCTTCCGCCTTGGAGGACACACTGTAAACACATTGTATTAATTAAACACCACCATTTCCTCTAGTGCCCTATGGGCCTGAAAGAAGCACACAATTAAGTGATTTCTTCTCATTGTTTAGTAACTGCTGGAATTTTAACATTGTTGTTAGCGTTTTTCTTATTCTCAGACCGGAGCGAATGTAACTAAGGTTGTTTATTACTAAACAATTTTACAAGTACACTCTTCATCTTCTCAGAGAAAAGGCTGCATGGATTGGCAGCGCTACATTCTGTCTGTATATAGTGAATATTGGTGCCCTTCACATCCTGTAGCTCAAGGATACGAAAAACCTCAGTTAAACAGTTCTGTTAATTGGATAAGTTGGCTTGATTATGACCTTTCATATTCAGCTCTTTTGACTTCAAATGTTGTGAATGGTAGATGCTCTTCTATTTACTGACAAACCATACCATTTCTAAAACAGCCGCTCGATTGAATCTGTTCTCTTTCCGTCTAAATACTGCACCAGATTAATCATATAAAGTGGATTATGTGTTCTGTTGAATGGAGTGGATTAAAAGGCTAGGCCCAGTTGCTATCTAATACACTCAGGCCCTTTAGAAGGAAATATCAAAGGGAAATAAAAAAAAAACACTGAGTGTCTGGTCAACATGTTTTTTTTGGCATTTCTGTTTTTTCGTCCTTTTTTATCCATTATTTTAAACACTATAAATGTATTGAGAATTCTAAGCCTTGTATGTATACTCCAACTTAAATGTACCATGACCATACCTTTCTTTTACTTTATGTTTCTTATAAATCCATTTAGATTATATTAGATTAGATTAGATTCAACTTTATAGTCATAGTACAAGTACAGGTACAACGAAATGCAGTTTTGCATCTAACCAGAAGTGCAAATAGTAGAATAAAGGGCAGAGTAGAATAAGGTGCAGGAAGCATGTATACAAACTATATAGATTTACAGTTTAAAAGTACAAAGAGGCATTATATTATAGTATATATATGATATATGTGATATACACACTATGTGTATTATATAATATTATAATCTGTTGATTATAGTAAAACAGTGAAATTTTATATTTACATTTGTATATACTTGAAATAGCAGCTATCAGGAAGGATGCAAGATGCTCTGACGTAGTTTAAATATATACATTTATATAAAGTTCTAAAGTTAAATTTGTATAAAGTTATAGTTATATAAATATGTACAATTGCAGTGAGATGTCCATGAAGGTGGGGATGAGGAGTGGTTAGTGAAATGGGTTAGTTGTTCAGCATAGTGATAGTGTTATGGAAAAAAACTGTTCCTCAGCCTGCTGGTGCGAGACCTGAGGCTTCTGTACCATCTCCCTGATGGCAGAAGGGAGAACAGTCCATGGTTGGGTGTGTGGTCCCTGGTGATCTTTTGGGCCTGCCGCAGACATTGTGTGTGTTGGAGGTCAGCGATGGCTGGGAGGAGGGCACTGATGATGTGCTGTGCCATTTTCACCACACGCTGCAGAGCCTTCCTGTCAGCTACAGAGGAGATACCATACCACACTATGATGCAGGATGATCTCAGTGGTGCATCTGTAAAATTTTGTCCGAAAGTAAAGCCACTGCTGTCCCTTGCCGACCACTTTTGAAGTGCTAATGGTCCATGAGAGATCCTCAGAGATGTGGATGCTGAGAAACTTAAGGCTGGAAACACGTTTAACCTCAGTCTCAGTCATGGAGGCATGTATGATGCTCTTTGTCTTCCAGTAATCCACAAAGAGCTCTTTGGTCTTTCCGGGGCTAAGGGCCAGATTTACATGGCATCATGCTCCAAAAGCAGTCATAATCCATTATACGTTACCTTTTTCCATCCTTGCTTTGCACTTTAAATGGCTGCTTTTGTTACTGTGCTTTCAAGACTGATATATTTGAATGGTTTTGTTATTATTGGCTGCTTTACACTGTATTCAGTCTAGAGCAGCCAATATGAAGGAAAATAGGTGGGCTAAAGTTTAAATATTCTAGCTCTTTTTTTGTGAGATCACAAAAGCAGTGCATTCAAAATGAACAATTTGTACAGCCATACACGGATTGTATTGACTAGGGAGTGGAGTACAGTAAACCCCCAAATTGACACTGAACTGCTGTCTCTTGCAGTGCTAGAATGTAAAATACAGATGTAACCAATATACTGTACTTTAATTCATGCAAGCATGTTTTCTTTGGTATGCGCTGTCATTTTCTTTGGTATAAGCAGGGTAAATACAGTAATAATCTAATTTTATAAAATTACAGGGCTTTAAGAAGAATAAAATGAAAAACACGAGAACACTAAGCAAAACACTCGAGGAAACTGTTCTGATGCGGGAATACTGGACAGCATCTGCCAGAGATGTGTCACAGGGCAGCAGCCAATCAGCAGCAAGGAGAAATGAAAAATGTTCTCGGCTACTTTCAAATCTCCTACCTCTAAGTACAAGCCGTATTTCACCATCCCAAGACAGGCTTTCTTTGTGTTCTCTCGACAGTACTAAAAAATGTATACAGTTATATTTTATATGGAAATGTAGCTGAATTTATGTTAAAATTTATGTTACACAATTTGTATGTCATATTTTTAATAATTTAGCAAAATTACATATCGCCATAAAAAGCCAAAAAAACCTGTAAATTTGTGGGGCTTTACTGTATATGTTTGGCTAATATTATTAGCTTTAATATTAATTACATACTTTATCTTTACATTTTAAAAAGTCAGGAAATACAGTATTCCATGATATGACCCTTTTATGACCCTTTTAAACATACCTAGATGAGCTCTTAGCCAAGTCCATAGAGAACAGTGCTATATGTAGCTCTTTGCATACCCTCACTGCCCTCTCCTTCAACCAAAAGATCCATCCTCAGCTGTCTGCCCCTAATAGCAACATGCACCATGGGTAAGAGGCTCGGCATAAGACCCACTTTCTTCTTATATGAGACTGGTGAAAAGCGTATTAATTCAAAGGGATTCTAAGATGTTCCCTTTAAAAAGATTTCTCTTTTTAAGTTCAAGAACAATATATGGCATAGCCTATTGGCATCAACGCTCTCTGAACACCATGCGCGTTTTTGTTGCGTTTCGTAGCTATGCCTGATTGACTTCAGTGAGGCATTACACTGGCGTTCGTCTGGCACTGTTTAACACCAGCCTGCAGCCCGATGTGTAGTTTTGTGTATTTACCTGTGGGGGCAGTAATTATTCTGTCCAAAGAGTTTACATGTGGGTCGTCTTTGTGGATAGTTCTGCATTAAAAACATAGATCCCTATTTTTTGTTAAAACTAAGCTTGGCATTCTTGTTTTATTAAAAATACTCCTGATACGGCGTCATAGACAGGAAAGGAACAAACATCGCCGCCGATACTAGGTTCACCTTCACTGCACAACGTCAGGTCAATGTCACGTCGTGACGCCCAGGCTGTGACCTCTGGGTGAGCAAAGAAACCCCACGAGCCTTTAGTTCCATGCATTTTCTTTTATTTTCCAAAACTCTGAAACGGGTGTGAGAACCCAAATAAACCAGATACGTTTTCTACTTCTTTGAACAGGCTTAAAGTGAGGGTGGACCAACACCTAGTTCAGTCCGAACTGAACTTATATATGACAAAAACCCAAACCAAGAACCAATAACAAAACAGCTGGCTGCTAGCGGGGACATAAGGGTCAAATTGACATTTTCTGTGATTTTTGAAGGCATGCAAAGATTTAAACATATTCATATCTCTATACACTTACTATTAATAACAATAATATATAATAACAATAATTGTATTATAATATATAATTTATTATTATAATAAGAAAACTGATTTAAATCTCTATATGTTTATTATAAGGATTACAGACCTTGGCTCTCAAACGCATAGACACAGGGTACACGCCGCATTCACTGTTCCCAGTTCACAGTATGGGGAATACTGCAAGTATACACATTCAGACTCCGTGACAAAAAATGCAAAAAAATGCTAACATTTTATTGTATACACATGGGGTTAAGAAATAATATATATAGGACTGGATCTAAACTCCTTGGAACAGAACTGTCTTACACAGCTTTTTCCGTGTGTTGCCACTCTGTAACTTCTGTGTTCTGTCTGGTAGTGTGGTGCAGCCTTAGTTCATGGAAGACAGTCACAACTACAGACAAGAGCATAAAATTATGGTTGTCAACTCCAAACTGTGGCCCTGACAAAATGATCAGAGATACACTGACTGCTTGCCCTTTCTTGTTCTGTTTTAACACTGGGGTATAACTGGAGACAAAATGTGCCATGACAATATTTTATTATTTATATCACATTTGACAGAGATTATGGCTCCTAAAAAAATAATTTGGCGCCCAAATATTTTGTGTTTGAGCCAATGGCTCCTAAGGTTTTTTATTTTGTCTGGAGCCCTGTTACTCTTAAAAAAATTAAAGATAAACCTGTATACAGACTGTACAGTTTACACTGAACAGCTATCTCCCTGGAAAATACCGATATTACCCCCGTATAAACTGTACTGTAAATTATGCACGTGTGTTTTCTTTGGTATGTGCTTTGGTATAAGCAGGCAAATACAGAAATAAATTAATTTAATTTAATTTAAATTACAATAATAAAAAAGCAGGGCTTTAAGAAGAACAAAACGAAGCACGGTGACCTCGCTGGAGAATGTTGTATTCTTAATAATGATTCTTACTACTACTACTACTACTATTACTACTACTACTACTAATAATAATAATGATAATAATAATAATAAACAGGCGCCTTGCACTGGGCTGGTGCCCCGCCCAAGGTTAGTCCCGCCCTCGCCCGTAGACCCTGGGATAGGCTCTGGGTACCCGCGACTTTAGTGAGGATTAAGCAGTTACACAAAATGAAGAATAATAAACACTTGTATAGAATCATGGGACAATTTCTGTTCTCCAGAACATCAACCGAATACCATGTAAACGCAATAGCAACATTTTCTTTGTGTTCGTCGGGATTTCGGCAGAAATTGACGCCAAGAAGACGCTGCACGCAGCGCTTTTTTGATGCCACACGAACGCACAGCCAACTGAACGCAGGGGCTGAACTCCTGTGTGGATGCTTTGATTTGCTCCAATGAGCAGAAAAACGATCACTGCTCAGTCTGCACTCACCTGGTGCCACAAACGCCCGAAAAATGCCTGATTCAGACGTCGGTGTGGACGAGGCCTAACAGTGCATTTCTAAACAATGATTTTTATTCGCATATTGTATTTACCTCTGTATTGTTATAATCTGGTTCAACAGAAATCCTGTAATTTATTTATTTAGTTTTGTATCACTCATAAAAAAGGTGTTTGACAGTAATGGCGGTAATGTTCAACGGTAATGAGTAATGAATAATAGATATTTTGATTAAAAAAATGTAGCTCTAAAATTTTTTTTTTACCTATTTAAAAAAAAAAAATTATCCTATTTACAAAGAACCATTAATTTATTTTAAAACATACATATTTGAAACATAGAGGGCTCCAGCTTTCTAATGGTGTTACTTATATGTTTATACGACAAAAACTCACAGAGGGTTAAAGCTTAAAGAGATCAGTAAGTTAAAATATTTGTTCAAACTGGCAAAAGCTTCTCACTTGGCTGACTGGGATGCCTCTTCTCTTACAGAACTTTTGTCTACAGAATGAGAAACGGAGGCCTATAAAATGCACTTTGATCAACACTATGTGACTATTTCTTTTGAAATGCAGTCTATAGCTTCTACTGATGTGCTTTTTTTAAAGTAGTGACTAATGTATGAATGCAAAGAATATCAATAGCTCTTGGTAACTGTCAGTATTTTCTTTGTTTTATAAATCCACTGTTGACAGTAGTTAAGGTCATTGCCTAAAATATTTCAGCTGTTTTTCATTCAGAAAGTCTCAGTGTTCTTTGCTGTGTGAGAATGAAATGCTTGATACAAGTATTTAGGTTGATGCACAAATGTTTGTTTCATTTGTTTCTATCTAGAAATTTAAAGGGCATTTTATATTAAATCACTAGCCAAGTATAACTAGCAAAGTAGTTTTCAGCGATGCCTGGAAGATAAGAGAACATGTCTGGAACATAGAAGAACTACATACTGGTAGATGGTTGACTACATTTTTTAGTGAAGATCAATAACTTCTACTCTGTAAATGAAGTGATTTGAATAAGACATGATACTGGTCTTTGTAGAGCAATGTCCTGAAACAAATTCAGTTTTAGACTGATGTCCCCACTTTTCATTTGGCTGAGTGTTATGTCTAGGGTTTGTTTAGTCAAAGAGGCCTCTATTGTTTCGTTTAGAGTTTTGTGTCTTTTATTTTGAAATTGTGTCTTTTAATTTTTCAGTTTTCTCTGAGCTGTTTTGTGTTTGTGAGAATGTTTCAGTTTCAGCTGCTTTGTGTTTGTTGATTGGTGAATGAGTTTTGAGTTCTGTATATAAGGGGTTTCTGTTCTATGTTTCTTTGTGGGTAAACCGACACATTTAGGACCTTCACTGCAAGCCAACCATAAGGGGTTTGTCTTTTTTGTCTTGAGAAGAAGATTACAGTTGTATACGTTTTGGCTCTCATGCCATTTTGTGTTTTGTTAAATAATAAGTAAAGATGCATTCCAGTTGGTGTCACTATCCTTGCCCGGCGTTCGTGGAGACAGGGGCCCGACATGACACTGAGCAGGCATTGCTGTACACTAGAACAGGTAGTACTAAATTGGCCAATCGATGTACTGGATAATATGAATGTTTTGAGTAGCTTTAAAGTTGCTTGTTTCTGGTCAATAATCCATTCTCATTGTCATAAATCTCACAGTGTTTTGAATGTTAATACTACATTCAGTGGCGAAGCTAGACTTTTATCCTTGGGGTGGCCAAGGCTATTTCAGGGTGTCCACGGACTATGATAATGAATTTGTTCCTCAGAATCCCTAATTGTTAACCCTCTATGGCATGAATTTTTATTTTAAGAGGAAAAAATATTTCACCCTAGTTTTTGGGAGTTTGGGGTCTTTGATAATATATCAATCATAAAATGTGTCCCACCCAAGCCCCCCTACCAGATTTTGGTTTGTTGCCTCAAGGCAACAAGATGCTACAAGGGTACTAAAATGCCAAGGTATTTTATATGGAATGAGGAACAAACAAGCATTAAATGTTTATGAATATATATACATATGTATAAACCTTATAGTACCCTTGTAGTGAAATGTATCTTACCTTCTGCTAGCAGTGTGTCCAACCCATCTATTGGCTCAAAAAGGACTGCTCCACCTCCAGACAAAAAGTCAAACCAACGCCCACCTCAACCTTTATTGGTCCCAGATTAATCATCCCATTAAAAAAGAAATGGGGCAGTGGATGGGCCAAAATAATGGTTTGTTGCCTGAAGAGGGTTAAAATGTACATACTAAGCACAGAGGAGATTAGATTTGTGTATATAATTTGCAGTTTATTACCAATGTACAAAATGTACAACACAACTTTTCTACATTTTTTTGCAAAAAACCTATGACATTATTTTTAGACACATTGTAAAAATGCATAAACCTTGTATCACTTTTGCTCTCTCTCTCTCTCTCTCTCTCTCTCTCTCTCTCTCTCTCTATCTCTCTCACACACACACAAAGAAACTGTACTCACACACTACTCACACAGTAAGGCCTTGTTCACATGGACATCTGAATCTTGGATAAATGAACGCGCTCTGGATGTCATGGGTGTTTTTGTTGCGTTTTGTAGCAGCGCTTGATTGGCTTCAGTGAGGTGCTACACTGGCGTTCATCTGAGGCCAGCCTGCAGGCCGATGTATAGTTTTGTGTAGTCACCTGTGGGGGCAGTAATTCTTCAGTGCACATTGTTTACATTTGGGGCATCTTGATTTGTGGAGACACTGGAGTCATGGGACATATTCGGTCCTCCAGAACACCAACCGAACGATCGGGATTTCGGCAGAAATTTACAGCAAGAAAACGTTGCATGCAGCGTTTTTTTTTTAACGCCACCCGAACGCGCAGACGACCGAGCGCCGGTGTTCTGAGAATCCATCCTACCCGGAAAACCATCCTACCCATTATTACTGCGCATGCGCAGTGTTCTGAGAAAGCGTCCTACCATAGGATAAAATTATAATCCCGTCTGTGAATCCATCCTACCATATCCAAATATACTACCATACGTAGTTTATGCACATATCTGCTGTCACACAATGCTTCCAGCATAGATCTAAATAGGTAGGACGGTATCACACTTAACTTTACTCGTCAGAATATGCTTTTAGCTCATATTCAAAAAGGTAGGATGGTTTGACACTTAATTTTACTTATGAGAATATGCTTCTAGCTCATATTCATAAAGGTAGGACAGTTTCACACTTAACTTTACTCGTCAGAATATGCTTCTAGCTCATATTCAAAAAGGTAGGACGGTTTGAATATGTATATCAATATGTATACACACACACACACACACACACATATACAATCCCGATCAAAAGTTTAAAATCACTTGAAAAATTTCAAAAAATCATATTTTGCATGGTTGGATCTTAACATGGTTCCAAGTAGAGCTTCAACATCCAACAAGGATAAATGGGAGTGAGACATGAAAAAAAATTTTTGAGCAGGCAATTTATTGAAAACAAGCTTAAACTGAAATAGGCTGTTTTACAGCTGATCAAAAGTTTAGGACCACACCTCCAAA
>JBBPCY010072906.1:0-10672 GCA_037974405.1 Brachyalestes nurse
CAGAGAGGAGTGATCTGCCCCTGTTCTCCAGTCCAGAGAGGAGTGATCTGCCCCTGTTCTCCAGTCCAGAGAGGAGTAATCTGCCCCTGTTCTCCAGTCCAGAGAGGAGTGATCTGCCCCTGTTCTCCAGTCCAGAGAGGAGTGATCTGCCCTAGTTCTCCAGTCCAGAGAGGAGTGATCTGCCTCTGTTCTCCAGTCCAGAGAGGAGTGATCTGCCAGGATAAACTTTGGGAGATCCCGTGCCATGCTGGGTTACAGTCAAGATCCGTGTTCTGTCTGTCACTATCTCGCGTTTGCATTCCACGTATCTGAGTGAGATGCTTTTTCTCACTTGACAGACACAAAAGAAGTACAGGCTGAACTCGGAATCTCGCCCCGAGTGGCTCTGCCAGAGTGCCTTTCTCATTTCGACCAGTTAGTGGCCAGACAGCAGACACACCCATCATATTATAATGTTGATATAAAGTTTTTGTTGTCAAATAATCCCTGTGGGTGACTAGACCTTTAATTTAATTTAGATTAAAAGTCAGTTTGCACGTTTGCAAAAATGTCAACCCCTAAATATAAATATAGACATACGTAATGTAAAAATATACATATATGTACGTAAACTGTAAATAAGACTAAATGTAGACTAAAATATAGACTTGGCAAGTTGTAGTTTAGGCCTGTCTGTGTGTGGCAGCTGCTTTTCTCTAAATCCTGCTCTGATGGAACCCGACCACGAACAACCACAGCCCTGGTCAGTAAAGCCACTCTCTAAAGTCCTGTAAAAAGATCAACTGGAAAACTGCTCCCAGTTCAGTGGAAAAGGATCTGTGACACACATGTGGCCTGCTAAAAATATATCTTGTGAGATCTGGTAGGTTTTGAGTGTTCATGCAACATTGTATCAAAAGTAAAGAAGATCTTTGTTAGCATCCATGGCTTCTGTTCAGTGAGTGACAGCATGAGTACCAAAAGACTGGCAGTATTTCAGCTTTTAGAAGATCACTGAACTCTTGCAGGTCCCTAATGAAAACACACTCCGGTTATGAATTTTTTCAGTTAAGTTACGTGTTTACTGTGATCCTGGAGTGCCTGCTAGGCCATCCTTGGCCACCAGAGGGAGACACAAACCTCCTCTGCAGTTATTAAGGACAACCAGCAGCACCTGTGTCTGAGTTTACTTGAGGGAAGAGTTCCCACAACTTGGTGCTGAGTCTTGGGTTCTCTTTGTAGAGTGCCATCACAAGACTGGCTGGTAATCTGGTAAAGATCCTTGAGTTTTACTCTTGGGTCTCCCTTCCCTCTTGAGTTTTTTTTGTTTCTGCCAGAACTAGCCCTGTTCAGCTTGCCTGGTCAGGGTTTCTCTGGGTTCTCTGGTTTCTCAAGCCCTCTCTTTCTCTAGTTCTCTTTTCTTCATTTCAATCTTTAACATTTTTTATTTCCCTGGTTCTCTTTTTTTCACTTTTTTCATTGTGTTTTTTTCAGCAGTTTCTATTTCTAGTTGGTAGCTCTCCTCTTATACCTGAGATTTTGGGGTCTGTGGTCAGCCTAGCAGTAAAAACCCACCCCTGGGTCACCTAAGCTGCTTTGGGATGTTTCAAAGAAGATCTGTTAATCCATATGGAAAGCCTTGTCTTTCTTTGTAACTGTCTTTGTAACAGGCCGGGAACATTTCTACATAAGTCACCTTTATTTATTGAGTTATTTATTCTTATGTTGCTTTTACCCTACACTGCATCCAGGCTACTGGGCTTCAGATAGTCCCTGATGGTAGTTATTGGAGTCAGCTGTGAGTAAAGCTCCTCTTAGGCTCTCCAGGACTCTCTGAGGTGCAGACAGTGTTCTCCGGATAACTCTGATTGAACAATATCCTCAGACATTCTGCTGCTGCAAAGATCACCCACAAATTTCCATTGTTTGTGTGTTATTTAATCCAATGCCTGAACCTAGTAACCCCAGTGGCCATGAACAACATCTACTTTTTGCAAACCACGGAAGTAAAGGTCATCTGTGACCCTTCATTGTTCTTGTTCACACATTCCCACCTCTGAGAAAACTGACTTACCATATAAACTGCACAAACAGAAGTGTGTCTCTTCAGTGTAGCTACAGATCAGAAATGAAACAAAGGGCAAAGAGATGGGCTTCTCCACGAGATCTGAATGTGCATAAAACAATTTAATTTGTGTTTCACAACGTTCCATCAAACCTTTGCAACATCATCTGTTAAAGCCAAAAGCTCTTTGTATTTTATTGTTCTATACTCCTGGCCTAAAGGGGAGGGTGTCACTTTGAGAAGTTATTTAATAAAGTCGGGGGGGCCAAAGCTAGGGGGAGGAGACAAGAAGACTTGTGGAAGGCTGTTTCTATAAGACAATCCTGAATAAAAGTTGCGCCACATTGTTAAACAAGGACATAATGTACATCAGGGAAGACCAGCAGCCTGTGTGGGTGAGAGAATGACTGAAATCTTGTCAAACACAGTGGGAAGAAATGTGAGCTGCCCTTTGATAGTACATTAATGTCATAACCAATATGGATTAAGGATGAGGCTAACAAAATACAAATCACCGTGTTCAGGGCACATTTCACTGCGTGTTGCAACTTGTATAATTATGCATGTGACAAATAAAGAATCTTGAATATTGAATCATCACCATATGTGGATCCAAAAAGTGGAGAGAAATCCACGAAGTGTGAGAAAAGGGTTTCCAGTTTAAGCCTCAATTGCCTGTTAATTTAGAATATTTTACAATAAAAAATTAAGATAAAACATGAAACAATTTAATAAAAATTACAATAAAGATTCTCGGTCTCTAAAGCCATCACCCTGGGGAGAGAGCCAATCACAATTCAGGCATCAAGGTCCCGCGGATCTTCCAGGCACGCCATTGGCTGCGGAGAAGTGGTGTGTGTGGAGGGGCGGGGCTTGCAGGGAGCGGGTTCACGCAAAAGTACGAGTTAAGTAAGAACATATTCTGGTCGGACCATGATTAACCCAACGCATAAGTTGCCATAGCAACACACCTCATGATAAACCTGTTCACCTTTCGTAGTACGGGTTAGTCATGAAGTTATGCTTCACGTGACCAAGTTACTCTTGAACTTATTGTGATAAGCCAGTAATCGCGCTTCGCAGTACAGGCCCCTGATACTTTATTTTAAGTTGGGAGATAAAGAGCAGATACCACATGTGCTGAGGTGAAAACTGCAGTTGTGATGGGTGGTGACGTGAGTGGTGATGAGCTGTCTGCAGGCTTGTTGCTGTCACATCTCGACTCCTTCTCCAAGCATGCAAAGCAGGCAGACTTGTAAAACTCTAAATCGAAAAGATCTATTCTTTATTTTTGAAACAAACACAAAACAAAACTGGCATGAGAGCCAGACTCAAGGACTATAGCTTTCTAAACAAAAGAGACAGGAGCAACTCCAAGGTAAATATGATGGTTGACCCACAACCCTACACCTAACACAAAACGCCTTAAATACACAAACACAACCACCAGTAACAAAACACAAGCACTTAACACAACTAAACACAGCTGTACCTAATAAACAAGAAAAAAACATTACCTTTCATAATCAATTTCCAACATAAAAAGGAAAAAGGGCAGCCTCTAGTGGCAACCAACTGTCACAGTACCCAGCCCTGACAGCTGCTTTTGTGTATTTTGTCTTGTTTGTGTTGTTATTTTTCCAGTCAGTTTACTCACTAATTAAGAGTTATTCACAAAGACTCAGCAAAACTATTTGGCAAAATGCAACAGATTTTTAGATCCAGAGTTGCTATCTTTGTTCACCTGTGAACAACATGGCTGGAGGAGTTTTCATTCCCCAACTGACTGATTTGACAGAATCATCAGGAAAGAAGACACTAGGTGTGGTATTCAGTCTCATTAACAACTAATGGTCACTCAGAAACTTTTTATGAGCTTATAATGATGAAATGAAGGATCATTTCACTGACAGCAGATTTTTTAGTTTTAGTTTTTGTTTGTTTTGTTGTTCAGCCTGCAAAGAGTAAAGCCATCCTGTCACCTACATCTAATGTGCAACATAATTTATAATGCAGATTATTACGTTTTAGAAATGTAGAAATATTCACCAATCTCTTTTGTAGAGTTTATTTACATTTTTATTAGTGAAAAAATCCCATTTAGAGAGTACAATTTTAAAACCCATGTGGTGTTGTAATAGGTTAAAATGCTGATCAAATAACTCCATAATTATTTCACTCTGTGGTGTCACTACTTTTCTCTGCAAAGTCAACTCTTACAGAGTGTTTTTTTGTTTGGTTTTTACATTGAATACGTGGAATATAACAGAACAGAAAACAACCTCAACGTACCATTTAAAACATTTATTAAAACACTGTCAGGCTTAAACACATACATGACATCTGAAAAACATCACATCTGCATAAAATGGCAATAGGGCACTATTTGCAGTGCAGAATCTCTTGTGCCATACTTAATTTGAAGATCAAATGGTTTGAAATAAAACAGCTCGTTAACATTCACTACCTTTAAAACTCGGTCTGGATGAGATCTGACTGTAAATGCATGGTAATGGTCATCAAAACAGAGTGTTTCCATCAGTGTTCCACATAGCAGTACATTTTCATCTTTCACAGCAATAGTCTTGATCTTACAAAACACTGGCATCTCACATGCTACTTCTGTACAGATAATAAGGTCAGGGCGATACTCAGTGCCATGATGTTTGATCCATTTTACAGAATAGACAAGTTCTGATATTTCCACCCCTAGTTTGGAAGCAATGTCCATGCCACCTTTAAGCCCACTTAGTTCCATCATCTTCCCTGGACCAAGAGTCAATCTGTACTGGCTAAAAGACTCCCAGTGCATTGCCATACAACTCTGGTGCTTTTTGGCTAGTGTTTTGGTGATATTTTTGAAGCTTTTTATTTGTGTTTTAAAGAATTTGTGTTTCGCTTCATAACGCATACACCACATGTGCAGAATTGGTCCAATTTTCCTTATACACTGTGGGTAATGTATCATTATGTGATGCTTTGGCAACAGATTTTTTTCGGGAAATAATTTTTGAATAGCTGGTGATGTTCAGTTATTAAATGTTTAAGAAAAATGGTCATGCCTTCTGTTAGGACTGGTGAAAATATGATGTTAACAATCTGTAGAAGTAAAAGCAAAAGATACCAGTGTTTGTCATCTCTCTGCACTAAATCACCAAATAACAGAGGCATGTTGCGTAACAAGCACCAAGACTGGATGGCATTTAAACCCAAATTGTTGCTTCCATCAAACAATTTGACCATTGGAGGACGGTTTCTCTGCTGATTGTAACCATAATCAAAAGCATGTATTCTACCAGCAAGATCATCAGCACTCAGAAAATTATGCTCAATGTACTGCAGAACAAGTTTTACCTCTAGCTGAGCAACACCTTCTAAAATGTCGTGCATTATATCCACAGCAAAATTGTTTGCTATGTTGAAATACTTGAGTGAATTTAACAAACACACCCGTTTGACGCCATAAACATGAGGTAGTGTAGAGTCATCTTGTAACCTTTTACAGTGCAGAGCATGCATCTCAGTTGTTCTTAGTACAACTTCAGGGTTATCTTCGGAAAACACGAACTGAAAGCGATCTTTCTGAAGAACACAGAAACGGCAGCAATATTGAGCCCCAAATGACTCCAGAAATCCTAATAAACTGTGTAAGCCAAGGTTATCCCCTGTGACTTGAACAACTGTACCCCTTACACAATGTCCAGATACCGGATTCTTAACCCCCTCAATCTCAAGCACTTTTAGATCATTTACTAGAGGCTCAATTATAGAATTAAAACCATAACGTCTAATATCCTGTGCATGAAAGAGGGCACATAAATGAATGTTATCCAGTGAGCAGTTAAAAATGGGGGGAAAATTCCTTAATGTAAAATAGATAGCACCCAATTTGTGTATACCTTTTTTGGAACCCAAAGGATTAGCTGTCTCAAAATCATCATAAAATAACTGAATTTGTAAAGCATCTTTTTCTGTGCAAAATAAAGGATTACTTTTAAAATGTGCCGCGTCACTTAAGTCCACATAAACACCTTCCTTTGGAACATGCCTGGGTTTAAACAAATCAGTAAGATGCGGATTTTGTAAAATTGACTTTAGTGTTTCTAAAATGGGAATATAAGAAAACTTATCTGTTACAACAACTTGATCAAATGTTCCAGTGGTTTTATTTCTCCTGCTATCAAATCTTGTGCCAAGCACTATTTCGGTTGGTTCAACAGTTCCCCATTTCTCTGTAAATAGTCTCTTTCGTTTGGCTTCCGAATTTAACAAAGTAAATGGATTTTCCAAATGTTGAAATGAACTTTCTATTTTCCTTTTAGCTGCAATGTCATGTGGAGACAGACAGAGCAAAGCTGCATCCTGGGCCTGACTGTGAATCTCAAAAACTATTTCCTCCATAGATGAAACAAAACCACTTACAGCAGACTGACTTAACCCAGCAAATTTTAGTTGTGCAACAGCAGATGCACACATAGCCAAAGTGCTCTTTTTTGACTTTAACAATACAGATGTCGTGGCCACCTCTCTAACAGAGCTAATCTGATCAAATGTTTGAGCACTACTTTGTCCTTCTGTCTCAGCAGTCTCACGGTTGTCAATGGGGTCAAAATGCTGGTCACTTTGCTCAGGATGTTTTGTATTCAAATGTTTTCTAAACCCTGAAAAAGTCCCAAACACAGAACAACACCCTGCCTCTACACATTTAAGGCGAAGATTCTTTCCAGGAACAAAACCATGAACTAATCTGAAGTGCCTAAGAAGCCATTTTAAACCATATAACTCAGCCTGACAAACAAAACACTTCATGAGGGCAGAAAAACTTAGCTACTTAAACTTAGCACCTAGCTCAGCAGCCGTGCTCTAACCTCAGCAACACGAGGACTCTCCTTCACTTTGCCAACATCTATGTTGTACACAGTGGTCTGAATGAAAGTGTACATGTTGTGTAGCATAATGTTGTATGAGGTGCCAAAAACAAAGTGTGCCTTAAACAGCTCGTCAACGGCACCAAGAGAAGAGGTTGACTTGCATGGAATGGCATGCCGATCAAGAACGATGAAGTACTGGTGAACTGAATTCTTCTGAGGTCCCACGGCCAGGAGATAGGGCTGAGCAACAGCTGTAATTTCTCGAAGATGCTCCTCAATGTTTGTTCCACTCTGAGAAAGCCAAGCAAATTGGAAGAGAACTATCACCAATATGTTAAATATAAAACAGAAAAATAAATAAAACAAGAAAAAAAACAAACCTTCTTGAAGACAACAAGGTGTTTTTCTGCTTGAGAGGCAGACACCTTTCCTGGTCTTTTCCGGCCTTGGGCAGAAGGTGGGATCAGATGCAACAGAAGTATTATAGAAGAGAGGTCGCTGTCCCAACCTGTTTACACACATACATTATGTTAGCAAAATCTGATCAATAATGCAAACTGGAAGTGAAATAAAAGAATAGAAAGAACAATAAAAATGTATGGGCACCAAATCTTAACCTTAGTATTTCTCATTAATATTTAAAGTATAAACATCTTACCAAAGTTAACACCCTCTTCTGAGTCACCAGTAGGAGATTCAGCTGCCAGCAGAAGTTCTTCCAAATCACTGGTGCTTGGAAGCTTTTTGCACTGCTGAATCACTTTTTTCTTGAGTGCAGTGGCCCACTTCTCCAGTAGCTTGCCTGACACTCCTTCTCCAAACATCAGAACAAAGTCTTGCTCAATCTAAGAAGAGGCGGAAAAGGATGAGCCAAAGTACCAGACAAATCATTATGATATAAACCCAAGCAAGCAGTGAATAAACTTACATTTAAACATCAGTAAAATTTACTGTATTGTTAAATTGTTAAAAGAATGATTATAAACACTTTACCAAGCCTTTAATGTCTTTGAATCGTGGAAAGACTGTCAATATATCACTTGACTGCATGGGGTCAAGAACCATGTTGCGGCGATAGTCGAATGTCAATTTCATTTTCTTCTTGATGGCGTCTTCATCAGAAGAATGGCTCATGAATGCAATTGCTTCCTTGCATTCATCCTCACTCAGGGTGGTCTCTGGATTAAACTCTGACTGCCGTCTAACAGTTGGTCCTCCAGACCCCGCTTCAGCAGAAGTTTCTTGTCCTGATGATGAACAGCAAAACATTTAAAAAGCCTCAACACTGCTCAATGAATGATAAATAACGTCAATCCTTAAACAGCCAACTTAGCAAGAGAACTCCTGTAAAAGGTTGCAGAATGAGCTACTTAAAAATAAAAAAGTAGATTTCAGAATTTCATCGTGTACCTTCAAATGACGTACGTCGTTCTTTAGCTAAGCCTCTCTGTATAGTTTTGATTCTCCATGCTAAGTACCCAGTACCGCTTTCGCCATCATAATAATGTTCCTTAGAAAAATTAAAATAAAGATAAAAAGTCTTTAAATTCAACAGCAAAATACACCACCTGTAGTATGGGTATGTGAGATCAGCAGCATTTAAAATGCCAACACAGAGTTAGAATTCAAAGCTGACACTTACGTAGCCATTTTTAGAAAAGGGGTCACTCAGGTAAGGGAACAAAGCCACAATTCCTCTGGCATATTTTTCTTTCACCTGCCTTGGTGGTGATGTACTGCAGTAAAAAAAAGAGAGGTTTTTAGTGTCCTTTGCATGAATTTAAACAACAACAATTTAAAACTATCATATATACACCGGGTAACGATTATGAAGATTACCCATTCTTTTCTGTCATGTCAGCTGTTAAGATGTTAACCATTTTCCTCCTTGTTTCGTCCCCCAGAGACTTAGTTCGGTTGTATTCATTTATTATATCATCCCCACCAGGTTTTTGGACAAGAATGGTTTCCACCAACTCAAACATAAAAAAGAATTAAAGAAATAAATAAATATCAACTTCAATCATAAAAATTTAAATTCATTTTAATCTTTAAAAATGCATTTATGAGTTTTAACATTCTTTTTCATTTTTCTTTTTTACCACCAAAATGTAAAAGTACAAAAAAAAATTATACCCACCTTTTTAGCTTCATCGTCTAACCTCATTCTTTTACTGGAGGAGCTTTCTTCAATAATGACTGTATCCTGTGAGTCACTGGAGTCAATGGAAGAAGACAGGGACTGATTTGACTGCCCATGAGAGGCTTGTGGAGAGGCAGAACCCAAGTCTGTTTGCAGATAAATATTTATGAGGAATTTTTGTTAATTAGTGGTATTACATTTCTAATGAGTAATGTAACAAACACAAACCTGCACCATGTTTTATGGTAAGAACTCCGACTGAGGATCTGACTACATCCTCAAAAACATCATCATCCACCTCAGTCCCTGATTCATCAACAACCTTCACATTCTCAGGTACAGATGGAACACCAAACTTTAAAAACGCTTTAAAAAACAAACAAACAAACAAAGAAAAAAAAAGCATGCAATTTTATGAGAAAGTACACAGACTTACACAGCAATGATTAACTTTGAACATCAGGGCACAAGCAACATGTGACTACACATATTCTCATATAAAATTACTAGACATTCATCAAGTAAAATAAAAAAACGAATGTTATAAAAGTACACACACACACACATATATATATATATATATATATACACATATATATAGATATTTGTTGTTTTTGTATGTTTGTTTTTACCAGCAGTCAAAAATTCCTTCAGGCTCAGCTCAGTTATCTTGACAAATTTTTGGGCATCCCCAAGTTTCACCTTAACCAGCATGATCTGTAAGAAGTGACGAGTATAACACAGATTATAGTGTAAAAAGATTTCATGCCCAACATATAAATAAATATGCCCACAGTAATACTGTTGCAATAATTTGCATAGTCATCTCAGTTAGATCTATTGAATTGGTCATACAAAATAGCAAATGTCAAATAATTCAGTAAATACTTAGTCACTTTTCATCTAGTGATGCCATACAGTTTCTGAAGTTGCCTAAAATTGAGAATTTAAAACAGCGACAATGTGTCAATTATATTGCAAAACTCAGTTTCATTGTCAAGATTAAAGCACATTTTCGCACATTAAGAAACCTTTTAAACCATCGCTAAGCCCATAGCGCCATCTAACGTTATGTGACTTAAAAAATGCAATGGTGGCGATCAAATAAATGTCCTCACAGAATTTGTAAATTATGTTGGAAACATTTATTCTGTGAGCTGAACAGTTGCAATCAATTAAACATTGACATACATTATGCAAACATCTAAATTACAGTCTAAGCTGAAACATCGATATTTCAACTATCCAACACATAAAAATGCTGGTGCTCCATTGTGACATTAGATAATTCAACATCAACCCTTTAAGCGCCAGGTTTTTTTAAGAAATACTGGATTTTTACATCAATATTTCAAAAGCTTGTGGCTTAAAAGAGGTTAAAGATAGAGACTTACTGTAAATTAGAGAAATGTTGGGCATGACCCAAAGTTTACTGGGGTATAAATATACTTATGTAATTTGCATATGACGTCATCATGACGTTTATACACCAACAGGCTCATCAAAGCATTTGATCCAGTTCTGATACACTTCCTCCTTTCTCAAATAAACCCAGCCACCATTATCATCGCTATTTCCAGCCCTATTCAGATCCAGATCACCCTGCTGCCTCTC
>JBBPCY010072907.1:0-10672 GCA_037974405.1 Brachyalestes nurse
TCATTTTGTTTGATGTCATCCTTACTGAAGCCAAAATGTGTCCAAATGACGGAGACTGCGTTTTTCTTTGGTACAAGATACTCTTGTTGCTCAGTTGTCTGTATTTAAGCTCTCCATGCTCGACATGTCGGCGGAATAAAGTAACGGAGCGGGGTCACGTGACTCCACACGCTGTAGTGTTTTTAAAGGGAAAGTAATTGGAATAATTGACCTGGAAAAATTTGATCGATTATAGGTTCTGAATTTCGATTTCGATTATTTTTTATTTGACTAGCCTCGCCCCTCCACACCTGTCTGACCTCCTTTACGTTGCCACTCCCTCTCATCATCTTCCATTCACCGGACTGTTCCCTCTGCTCGTCTCACCACTATGGGGAGCAGAGCTTTCAGTTGCTCTGCACCACGGCTTTGGAACTCATTACCACCCGACCTCAGAAACATCAGCTCCCTCTCACTTTTTTAAATTCAAACTCAAAACCCATCTGTTCAAGCTCACATAATTGTCCAATTTTACAATTATTAATGCCTGTTTATTTTCTGCTTTTTGTACGGTATCCTTGGGTGCTAGAAAGGCGCCTATAAATACAATGTTGTAGTAGTAGTAGTAGTAGTAGTAGTAGTAGTATATCATGTGGCCCTACTTTCAATACATTAAAGGGCCCCTATTATCCTTCTGGAATTTAAAAGGTTTACAGCATGTAAATATTTGCTGCCCGGTCCTTACACTCCATATATGGAAAGTAAGCTGAAAAAATAGCCTGTTTTCAAAGCAGTTTTTGTGATGCCACAAAACCCGCCCATGTTCATATGTCTTCCTTTTCAGCCTACAGCAGTTTAGCCTCGCACATTCATGCTGAAGTTCTAAGGAGTGTTTCAGCTCTATGCTGTCCTTTGAATGAACTGTAATACAGCCAATCAGAAAAGAACTAATTTACATATATCTGCCTTAAAGGCACAGTAACAAAAACAGCCTTTTCAATTCTGTGGTTGGAAAAGGATCATGTAAGAATGAATTTTGATGAATTCTGAGAATTCTTTTTTTTACACCGCAGTATTTTACACAACCTTCTTAGGAGCAGGAGCACTGATCTAGAGTCAGTTTTTGTGATGTCATAAATGCAGAGGAATCTGATCCCAGATCAGTCCTGCTTTGTGATTAGCAGCCCTGGTGTCGTTTGAAAAGGCCGCATGTAACTCTTAAGTTCAGTTCATTTTTACAGCTCACAGTAAGTCATACTGTGCCCAAAACCACGTCCACCTTAATGAAGAGCTGGATGTGATTTGAGGGTCCAGAGAAGTTTTGTTTACAGTAAAAGATTTGGCTGATTATTGACTTCCAGTGTTTGCGACGTTAGCCTTATTGTAACTTTGTGACTTTTTTTTTCTTTCTTCTTGCAGAAAAGCACCTGGTTTTGCTGAGAGATGGCAGAACTCTGATTGGGATCCTCAGAAGTATTGATCAGTTTGGTATGTAAGCGTGAATGACCGATTAAACTAAATAAAACTTTTCGAAGCTGTTTAACGCCTTGCCGTCAGTTGCTTAGGGAAGGGTTATTCGATGTCAAGTGATACCAGGGCCAAGATCAGGGAGCACTGATCCAAGACCAAGGTCCAGTCTGACCAGCTGGTTCAGTTTTCAAGCTCGCAGTGAATCATACTGTGTCCTAAACCACGCCCACAGGTCTGAACTACCTTAATGAATAGGTTCAGTTCATTTTTACAGCTCACAGTAAGTCATACTGTTACCTAAACCATGTCTACACGTCTGCTTCACCTCTAAATAGTTTTAAATGGTATGTTCAGTTCCCCCATCCATACAGTCCTTATCTACATCAATTTTTGTGATGTCACAACCAGCAAGTTTACATAAATCTTCTTGTTATATATATCTTATTCTGGCTACAGTTTAGTCCCGCTGATTCATGCATTGATTCACCAACACCATTAACAATTAAAAATAAAACTATTGTCAGATTACATGAAGGCCTTGATTCATCAGAACACCCAGTGACTCACCTGGAGCTGTGATTGCTCACCCTCCCAGAAGCTCTGTCATTGGCTCAGTTAGTTATGCTCATTTGCATATCAGTATTGCAGAGACTATTGTTATAGTGATTAGTGGACAATATATTGTACAGCTCTAAGTAATTTCTGTCCGTTAGAGTAGAAAAAAAATATTTATTCAAAAAACACTTTAATCTCTCTTTTTACCCACAGCTAATTTAGTATTGCATCAGACAGTGGAGCGGATCCACGTGGGAAAAAAATTCGGAGACATTCCCCGAGGAATATTTGTGGTGAGAGGAGAAAATGTGGTCCTGCTCGGAGAAGTAGTGAGTACACAGTCTTTTTGCTTTTTACAGAACGTTGCCATAGAAATGAGATCTGATTTAAGTACAGTAAAGCATTATTCATAAGCTTTATCCTGTCCAGGCTCTGCCCGCAAAAGCGTTATTTCATAGCAACTACTGCTCAGTCTTTTTACAGAACCACATTCAGCCTAAAGAGGCGTCGCATCAAATAAAGACAAATATTGAGCAAAATCGCCAAAATAAGAGTCCCTGTGATGAAAGAAATTGACAAATTGTTCAAACGGGAATATAATCAGGTGTTTCTGGTGTACTGGTGGACTGAAATCCAAATGTAAGCTCTTGGTCAAAACTTTTGGCACCCACGGAGAGTTTCTACATTTGCATGTTACTCACTTCACACATCTATTACACAAGTACACTCAATATTCTTTGCCAACAAATACATTTTCAGTATGTCTGAGAAAGAAAGCTGGAGTTTAGTTTGGTAATCGGATTTGTCCTTTATTCAAATTTTATTTCTACTTATTTTTCGACATTATATCGATACAATGACACCAAGTATCATTATTTCATATTTTATCATTTTTTTATCATGTATTTAATAGACTTTTATTTGGTACAGATCTACTCTGATAGCGCTGCTTCTACTTAAGGGCTTCTTCTCATAGCAGAAACTGGAAAGATACTGCAGAGACTCCTACAATAAAATTTCATAGAATAAATACCATGATAGTATCATATTGTTGTCTACATGGTGATTCCCACTCCATGATAAACACTTGACAATGAAATGACGGTTAAATGACCACATTTTGGGCAATTTAAAACCATAAAAACTTCCAAAGAAATATTTTAACAAAAATGATGACGATATTGTGGCAAAATGTTTACTATTTATGTGCTGCACTTTTAGAGTCTATTGGCTAATTGCTAAGCGACAGTAAAGGTGCATTTGGCATATTTAGAGGAAGATCAGATCCCTGAGTGTCTCATGTCGACTTAATCAGATCTCGGAAGAGCTTTTGAGGGTGAAATCTCATGTTATGCAATTCTCTAATGTTGATATAAACACACTCTAGAAACACACACTGTAGCTACATAGGAACAAACTAGTGGGTGAAGTCATTAAGATAAGATGGAAGAGATAAACCTTTATATGTGCCACATTGCTGCTGTCACAATAGCAAAGTGGACAGAAGAAAAGAGAACCAACATAACCTATAAAAAGTACAATATAATAATATAGTGTAAGATAGGTTGCATTTCCATGAGAAAATACAAAGTGTGATTGCACAGTTGCTATAAAACCAGTGTTTGGAGACCCCCAAATATTGGTTTATTGATAAAACAATGTAAAAAAAAATGTGCTCACAGTATGGTATTGAACTGGTGCCTCCTCTAACTCTTCATTCAGCGCCCAGTTAACCTTGCTGTCTATAACCAAGCCATTACTGGTTAGGGACGGCTGAAAATAGGTGGAGCGAACTGCTCTCCCCTGAAAAAAGGGTGGGAAAAGCGCATATAGCTGCATTCATAAGCTGATTATTCGTAATTAAACTGCAACAAACACTAACATGTCTTTTTAGAACAGACCTGATGTGTCTTTAGCTCCACAAATGAAATATTGTCGCTTGCACATGCCATGATGCCATGTATGTATGTATGTATGTATGTATGTATGTATGTATGTATGTATGTATGTATGTATGTATGTATGTATGTATGTATGTATGTATGTATATTAATGCTGGGCAACGATTGAACATTTTAATCGTGATTAATCGCATCGTTTTCTGCGATTAATCACATTGTAATGCACAAAATTAAATAATTAAAAGTAGTGTATTGTGCGCTTTTATTTTTTAAGTATTGCTATATGAACAAAGTGCAATAACGTTTGGTTTGCAAACACTTTAAAGAAATAAGGAGCTTTTTAACAGCAGTGTTCCCTTTAACACAGTCACAGAGCCGCAGTTTAAATATTTCTGTAAATCTCAAATCATCAATGTAACCAAATCATATATAAAACCAAAGCTATTTGCCACTGCAGGGCATTCACGTTTTATCTAGTTTGTTATAGAAAAACAAGTTTCCCCTCAGAGTCCAGAGCATGTGGAGCACAACCATTATAGCAGCTGCAAAGAGGGACCAACTCCATCTGAAAGTCTATGTATTTGAATGCAGTGTTATTAAAGTCACATTTGGTGTAAAGGCGCAATACACTAGTTTTAAATTAATGATTTAATTTTGTATATAACAATCCGATTAATCGCAGAAAAGTCGCGATTAAAATTGTAATCGTTGCCCAGTATTAATATCTATGTATGAATATGTGTAAGATTATTTTTTGAAAAAATGTTGCTGACAGTATTGACTGCCATTAATAAAAATAAATCTGCACAAAGCAAACATATGTCTACTCCTATATTAAGAGTATTAAAAACAGTATGTTTAGGACAGACTTAAAGATGTGGTTAATCGCGAATTAATTATGGCAAACATGAGATTAATTGCGATTAAATATTTGAATCTACTGACAGCCCTTATGTGTGTATGTGTGTAGGTATGTATGTATGTTGCTAGCTCAGTAACGCTGAAGTGTCTGGATTCTCTGGTCTGCAGGATCTGGATAAGGAGTGTGATCAGATCCTCCAGAGAGTTTCCATCGAGGAGATCCTGGAGGAGCAGCGTGTGGAGCAGCAGGCCAAGCAGGAGTCGGAGAGGCGGAAGCTGCAGGCGGTGAAGGAGCGCGGTCTGTCCATCCCTAAAGCCGATGCGCTGGACGATTTTTGAGGGCAATGAGGTTGTGAAATGTCCCGGTTTTCCGTTTTGAGTTGTAGTGCACGTGTCCCGCGCAGACGTCCCAGAGCGTCGCAGGACAGCGTGACCACGAGCGTCTTTGTTTTACGTGAAGCGCGAGGGGATTCCCCGCTGCCTTTTTCCTTTTCCTTTATGACCGAGCCAAACGGAGGCACTCGGCCTGCCGAATTTTAGTTTGAACTCTGAGGACGAGGACGATGGAGCCGAAGCGTCAGTTCTGCCTTTGTGTCGTCACGGTGGGTTTATGTTAATTTGAAACGCGTGCTTCACGACACTGAGGATATTTTTGTTCAATTAAACCTATTTTGTACTGAAGTCTTGTGGTTTATCTTCATTTTTAGGACACAAAGCCTTTGTCTCCTTTTTATGAAAGAAAAATGCAGTTTTTACAGTTTTGACTGACTTTAGTGTCCAGATCTGAGAGCTGGGGTGAAATCTATCTGTATCTAGTTATACATTTGTCTATCTATCCATCACTATTTATCTATCTACTTCTGTCTGTCTCTATCTAAATATCCATCTATCCATCTATATCTCTATCTATCTTTCTGTTTAACTGTCTTTCTGCCTATCTATCTGTCTAATATTGGTAATCAGTGTCATTAATATTATGTAATATTGGTAATTGTGGTCAATATATCATAAAAAATATCATAATTCTTAATCTACCTTCAAAATACAATATCTTGCCTTGTCCTCGGATTTTTGGTGACTATATGAAAATAGGAAAATCCTAAACGATACGGGCTTCACAATATATCATCAGTATATCGCGGTATCAGTCTTTATCACACATTAGTTGAAAAGTCTGAACGGAAAGAGCACTGGCCCGCTCAGACTGTGTGTAATTCTCTCTTCAGCCACACGGTGTCGCCAAATAACGGTATTTTATTAGCCCATTGTCGAAACGAGGTCCTGCAGTCAAACATTTTAAGTGAATTTTCGTCTTAAATCTTCTCATTTACCTTAAGTAAGCTGTACAGAATCCCTTCAGGGAAATGTTTATTTGCAAAGTGAGACAAATCCACTATTGTAAATTGAGTTTTACATCCTTAAGTTCAGACTCTGAGAGCTCCAATATTGAAACTTTTTAAGTACTTAAGATGTTTTATGCAAGTGGCCACTGGACTTGTTATAACTTGTTTGTAAGATCAAGAAACTTTTCATACTAGGGCTGCAAGGTCTGGCCAAAATATCAGTATTGTGGTTGTGATACTTTTCAATATACTAAAGGGCCCATATCTTCACTTTTCTGGAATGAAAAAGGCTTAGTCAATAACTTTTTATAAATACTGTTTCAAGTGGTATATTCACCCCCGCCCCCAATCCGTACAGTTCATGTATGGAAAAAAACTACAAAAACAGCCCTTTTTCAAATCAAAGCTTTTGTGATGTCAGCAAACCAACACATTTAAATAAATATGTGCAGCCCTATTTAGGGTTTAAACTCTGCAGCAGATGCACTGAGGGCTTCCGGTTGCAGGCTGTTGACGTGCAGATAAAAATCAACCCTGAGTCGCTGCAAGTGGCATCATTTCCTCCTCCAGTGAGCTGCAGAGGTTTTAGTTGACCTCTGAGTTACCCAGAAGACGCCTTTTTGTTAGTGTTAACATGAGTTAAACACAGTGGCAGTAAACGCGACAACCGTCAGCCTTCAGAGTCTCCAGGCTGTAATCTGTGTCCCAAGATTACAGTACTGTGCAAACGTCTTCAGACCTCTTAATTTCTTCACATTTAACTGCTAAAGATCCAGACTTTCTTATATTATAATGTAGGTACAGTTATCCAGGCTTCCAAGCAGAACAAAGCACATCTAACGGAAGTTCTGAACCAGTGAGGAAACAGGTGCAGATGATTCCAGATGATCAGGCGGTGATCAGTATACTGGTGGTGCTGATTGCTGAGTGGTTGAAACTCCTTTATCTAGGCTCCTTGTATGTTTAGACACACTGTTGCCATTTTTAAAATTTACTCAGTATGCCACCATGATATGATTTATACAACAGCAGTTTAATATTTGACAATATTTCAGAAGACATGATGTGAATAATTTATGGTCCATATAACCATTTCAACCCATAAGAAACATGTACATTTTAATGAAAGGGGACTTTGGACAAGCTCACCCAGAGTGTGTTTGGTGTGAAGTGGTTCATTGTAGGCTGATTTCTTTACCTTGGTGGTAAATGGAACCAGACGTCTCCAACACAAATATACAAATATATTTTATTCACTATCGGCCCCCAGTGAAGCTCCGTATGTCTCTGAGTGTTTATATGGATGTTGATGACGGTAAAAAAGTGGAGAATCTGAACTCTTCAGATGTTTGGCTGCTGTCCTCACTACTGTCAGTAACTTCCAGCAAATCCTGCTGAAATACAGAAATATTGAAAAGTGGAATCGCTCATGAATTCTGTTTGATTTTGACCAAAACAGGCAGAGAAGGGGCATTTAGGACATTATGGGATTATCTGTAGGATGCTTATACCAGGAGATGCAAGACCAGAGCAATCACGACCATCAGAGACTCTTCTCTCTCCTAACAGTCTGCCTGACCAACCACGACCACTAGAGACTCGTTTCTTCTCAGTAACTGTCCGTTTGAACTGCTGGAATCAGGAAAACTTCAGGGGTTTTACAGCCAAAAGAGAGACTCAGGAGGAGCTTCTGTCCTCCGAACATCAGACCCAGATTTAACTGTTCATTATAACACAAACTGAACTCTTTACCTCACTACATCTTACTGTATCTTACTTGCCTCTTTACCTCATTATATCCCCCTGCATATCACTCTGCACCTACCTGCTCAAGGGTACCCCAGAGGTGCCACAGGCAGTGCTGAGATTCAAACACACAGTTGTGTGATACAGCTTACCTTGGTTTTCAGCCTTTTGCAATTTTCTCTTTTATTGTAAATTTGATTACACAAATAGTCTCCTGGCTGACCCATTTCACGGTAGTATTTGTATAACTATATGTGACAAATAAAGAATCGTGAATCTTTCTTTGTAATGCATTATAAACCAACAAAAAATATTTCCCTTTAAAAGAGCCTGTGGAAACGGTTTCATGATCTCTGTAGTGCACTAAATAAGGAGTAGTGCGACATTTGGGATGCAGCCTTATGCTAAACCGGTGCCAGCAAAGCATTGATGCTAATGCTAATGTAACAGTGAATGAAAAATGCTAACGGGGATGCTAATGTAATGTAATACATGGAGAAAATAGTGACATGAACCGGCGCTATACTGACAATGGCGCTAATGCTAAATAAACTATGTGGATGATAAAAACAAGCAGCTAGGCTAAGGCTAAGGTAGCACAGTGAATCAAAAAAGGGAACAAAAGCTCATTTACTGTTGGGACATACAGGGCGGGACTACAGCGCCATTTGAGGCGTAGCTTTATGCTACCTCCCATGCTAAAGATAACGGTGAATTAGGGAGGACGATGCTAACAGAAGCTAACGTTAAGAAGCGAAAGGCAGAAACAAGATGCTAATAAAGCTAGCATTGATGCCAAAGCTAAATGAGGTCTGAAAAGTAAAATTGAGACCTATGCTACATTCCATGCTAAAGCTAATTTGGGTGAATTGGGGATGGCAAGATGCTACCTGGCGCTAACAACTTTAGCATTAATGCTACAGCTAAATTAGGTCTGTAAATGGTAGCAATAAAGAAAGTGCTAGTGCAACACTAGCAGCGAGGCTAAAGCTAAGGTAGAACGGTGAATTCTTTTTAAAAAGAATTTGAGACGTAGCCTTATGTTGCCTCCCATGCTAAAGATAATGAGGGAGGACGATGCTAACAGGCTAACAAGCTGCCTCACATGACCACGCCCCCTGGAGCCGGAGGGGCGGAGCGGAGGCAGGGGCGGAGAGGAGGAGAGGAGGGGGCGGGGCGGAGCGGGACGGACGGACTGCGGAGAACATGGCTCCCCTCAGCCCGCGGTAGGCCACACTCCGCCGGCTGCAGCTCGGCTTTCTGCTCCGATCCGTGATTCTGCGTGTCACTCTTCACTCGGACGCGAACGGGAGCTGCGGGGAATGCCGCACGGGAGCCGGGCCAGGAAGAAGAAAAAAAAGAGCAAGTGAAGGAAAAGAGAGAGACGAGAGAGGGAGCCGTGCTGTGGAGAGACCCCGGGAGAGGAGCAGCCTGCAGCCGGGGGGCACAGCACCGTGTCCGGCCAGACAGACCGGGATCCGTCCTCCTCTTCATCCTCCTCCTCTTCATCTTCATCATCCTTCTCTTTCTGGCATGCATCACCATCATCACCCTCATCATCATTATCATCACCAGAGGATGTGAGGCTCCCCCCTACGCACAAAAACCCTACAGCACATTAAAAAATATAGTTATTTAATGTTTTAATTTTATATTTTTTGCGATGCCCCCCTGTATGAGCCGTGCCCATGCGGGAGAGGGTGAGGGTGGTCCGCACCGCCAGTAGCCCGGCCCGCTCCCGTCTGCAGCCCAGAGAAGAGAGAGAGAGGAATAAAACAGAACCGGGGGTTCGGGGAGGAACGAAGACCTCTCTCTCCCTTCTTTACCCCCTCCCCGACTTGTTTCTTTTTTTTTTTTATTTTTTTTTCACCTTCCACGGACTAAATCCTCGGAGTGGATTTTGATGGAGCTGGAGAACATCGTTGCAAACACGGTACTCCTGAAGGCAAGAGAGGGTGAGTGGGTCTAAGACCCGTATCTTCATAATTAATCCCTCATTTATTTTACCCTTACTCAGAGAGGGGGTGCGAGAAAGAGGAAAGAGAGAGGTACAGAGAGAGAAAGAGAGAGCTGCACCTCCTGTGATGATGTAATCTCACTTCTCAAACACTGGACAGATGCTGGGCTGCCAGTGTGTGTAGTGCTCCCCCCATATATTCATTTTATTCTATACTATTTATTTATTTGTTTCCTGGGTATTTTGTCCTGCGGTGTGAGGTTTTGACACTCAAAACTGTGACCCTGAGGAGAGCAGTGGTGCTGGGGGAGAAACAGAGAGAGAAAAGAAAAGAAAAAAGACGAGCCACCTACATCCGTCTGATGTTGAGAGATTAAAGGCCGATGAGCCTGTACGGTGGGTCTTTAAACTGGTGGGGGGTTATTAAAGCTGCAGGTCTTTCAGGGGGTCTTGTGACGACAGAGACGTGAGCAGGGTGTAAAGAAACGGCTCATCTGTTCAAATGAATCAGCAGGACTCGATCCCCCCTCCCCAAGCTTTACCAGAGCTGCTCTGAGTCTCAGAGCTCACAGACAGGCTCACTGACCGAGACCACAGACATTATTGAGATGGGCCAGCCAGTTAGGTCGATCTGTTTTTTTTTTTACCAATAATCGTTCATGTTTTGAGAGAAAAGCTGCGCATGGACACCACTGAAGCCACAAACGACCGCTACTTCCTTCCCTCTGCTGCTGAGAAAGAGCAAGGCCACTGTGCATTAAACACATCATACACACATATATATATATATATATATATATATATATATATATATATATATATATATATGTGTGTGTTTATGTATGTGTGTGTATATATAT
>JBBPCY010072908.1:0-10672 GCA_037974405.1 Brachyalestes nurse
AAACATTCCTCTGAAACTGGTCAGGTTCAGGGACTGGACTGGAAATGAGAGTCTTTGAAAGTCCTTCAGGAAGCCCAACACACACACACACACACACACTTGAACACACATACGTATAAAAGAACTCACCAGTTGTAGCCAGGCATTGGTAATCAGCACTTGATTCTTCTCATCCTGAGAGTGAAGAGAAAGAAAACAGGCCTCAGATGAAAGAAAGACACTAAACTTAATAGCACATCTTGACTACTGGTTCAGCTTCTCTGTGTATAGACTCTGCCTCTCTCTCCCTCTTCCTCTCTCTCTCATCCATTCTCCCTCTCCCATCTCTCACGCACAAATAGGCAGAAGCATCAGGAGCGTTTGAGAAAGGTGTCTGAGAGACTGTTATGACGTCCTGGGCCAATTGGAGCAGATTCAACAATGTAATAATCACCACTGGAATGGAGAGCACTTCTGTATGTGATTCACTGCATGCTACATAAGCCTTTGCATCAACATTTACTGATCGCTTTCAGGGTGTGTGTGTGTGTGTGTGTGTGTGTGTGTCTGAAACGGTGTCTGTTCTCACTCAGAGCTGTGCTGTTTTGATTATAGCCGACATGATGGAAGTGTGTGATAAAGGAAGCAGGCCTGGTCAAACAGCCTGCAAAACAAAGAAAAGAAAAAAACCACCAGAGTCATCTTCACTTACACACCAAGCCAAAGGGCCGGCAAAAAGAGGGCATAATGTGTAGCCCACAGGAGAGCGGGAGGAAAACAACAGAAAACAGTGGTGGCATTTCCCAGCCTCACAATGCTTCGCTTACAGTGGGGGATTTACACAGGGTCAACTCCTGGTCGACCAGACAGAGCGAGAGGGGAAAGACTGGTGTGTGTGTGTGTGTGTGTGTGTGTCTGCCAAAGCCCAAAACAACACAACTGAACATACATGTCAGCAAAAGATATACAAGCAGAGGTTGGTTTCCTTTATGTGTTGAGGGGATGTTTTATATTTCTGGAAAAGAATTCTGGGGAAATTATGAGTAGCTTATGTCTGTATTCACTGCCTACATAGGAACTTCATAACACATACAGCATTATTATAGATTTCAAAAAGGATGGAAATTTGGAAATTACAAACAACCTAGGTCAAGATTTAAGATGTGTTGTGAAGTAAGTGACATCATGTTGACATAAAGGCCAGCAAACTAAAGAGCTGGAAATTTGTCTAAAGTGATGGGAACACTGTTATGAAGCTTCATCTCCATGTCACTCAGTGCCTTTGCCATCATTTTAAATGGCGGGCATCTTTCACAGAACTGTCATATAGAGTTTTTAATTATGCCTCTGCCTTATATATGCTTCATTACAGAGTTATCACTTTAGTATAAAGGTCAAGGATAATCCTCAAATTCCTGATCTTTTCACATCTGGATTACAATCACTGGACCATTGGAAAATGTTGGTGAGATCCTTAGTTTGAGGATATACCCTTAAAATAAATGCCTGAAACCACAGATGGTCACATTAAGAACCTTTTAGTAGATGGTTCTTTAAAGAACAATAGTTGTAAATGTGATGCATCACTGTGATGTTTAAAGAAGATCCCATAAATTGAACCCTTCAGTTTATAAAGAACCTTTAAATTGTGTTTTTTTATATATTTGAAATATATAAATCACAAAATCACAACTCATTTACAAAAAGACTCTTCAGGGAACTAAAGGAATCGTTTAAGGTCTTCTGGAAAAATTCTGAAAAAGGTTCTTTGCATAAAGCAAGAGAATAACCACTTTTGGCTCCCAAAGGAACACTGTTTGGAATAGAAATCTGTAAAAGTGCCAGATTGTTTTAAGGCTTAAATATTTACCCTTACACACACACACACACACATACACACACACACACACACACACACACACAAGGTTCTTTTGGGAGCCCTGAAGAATAAAAGTACATAAAATAGAGTAACAAGGGGTATTCTGAAAAGTAATATATTAAAAGAGAAATAAAAAGTGTAGAGCTCAGTCATTTCAAATAAGAAATATTTCTGACCTATATTTTGAAGGATACATCTTTTGGTAGTTTGTTCCAGTTAATACTAGTGATCTTACATTTAAATTGCTTCAAGTGAATGTTTTGCCATGTTATGATTTGATGTCATGATCTAATATGAAAGGTAAGTTTTTACTTTTGCAGATAGCTAATAATAAGAAAATATTCCCAATATCAGGACACATTCCCAATAGTCCTACTATAAGAAAACATGACCAGTATTCCCAATATCTGGAAATATGACCAATATTGTAATTATCAGGAAATATTACAAAGATTTCCAATATCAGGGAATATTACCAAACATTAGGAAACATTACCCATATCCCCAATTTCAGGAAACATTCTCAGTATTCCCAGTTTCAGTAAATCTTCCCAGGATTCCCAGAATCCAGAAAAGGGGGGGATTAACAGCCACAGCAGCTTGCCATAAAAAGAGATGTTCATAAAGTTTCAGTTTTCCCCTTCGGCCACTAATGATTCAGCTTTCTGAAGGGGAGACTGTCCTTGCTCTCTCACACTTTTCTACTCTCTCTCTCTCTCTCTGTGTTAAAATCTGCTCGGCACAAGTTTTCATTTGGCAGCTGTGGCGCGAGACCCATTTGGCGGCCGCTTGTCGAAAGCGCTCCAGCCCTTGCGAGTGCCAGGCCGAGGCTAACCATCATAATAATGCCCGGCGCAACACCTGACGCTGTACCCAGCCTTCCATTAGCCAGAGCCGTTTTTGGGGATGAAACTGTAAGCTCCTGTGTTATTTGGGTTAATCTTGTTGTCACTGAAACAATCACAGCTTTCATTTAAAAAAAAGAGTGAGGAACAAGAGGAACAAACATTTCATCTATGAAAAAAAACTCAAACAAGCTAAATGCTAATGGAATCACTTCAGTTAGTCTCTTTCTCTCTCTCTTTCTCTCTCTTTTTCTCTCTATCTCTTTATCTCTCTTTCTCTGTCTCTTTTTCTCACTCTCTCTCTCTTTCTCTGTCTCTTTTTCTCACTCTCTTTCTCTGTCTCTTTTTCTCTCTCTCTCTCTCTATCTCTCTCTCTCTTTCTCTCTCTCTTTCTCTGTCTCTCTTCCCCCTCTCTCTTTCTCTGTCTCTCTTTCCCACTCTCTCTGTCTCTCTCTCTCTCTTTCTCTCTCTTTTTAGAATGTTACTTGAATTAATCCGATAAAAAAACACTCCAGGTGTTTCAGTCAATGGAATTAGTCAGAAATTAATTTCCAATTAGTTGCTAATACTGTAATTATGAAACCTCTTCTTATTCTCTTTCATGGTCCTGCTGACCTTTCGAAATCATCCTGATTTACCGTCCATCACTGTCCTCTGAGTGCCACGTCTCACACACATGCTTAAGTCCATCCCAATAATGGGGTCTTCAATCTCCCAAATGCTTTTTTTCCCACTGTCTTGTATGTGGAATGTGTGCTGGGACTGAAAAGCGTGTTACTAGCCTGTGCAACAGTCAACGTTTGTGCTGAGCTCCCACAAAAGAGCACAATGCATCTTCCACCCGGACGGCACAACAGCCGGCACAAAGAGAAGAATGTGAATGTGAAAAGAGGGGTTTCTTTTAGTATTATATGGTCAGTGTAATTACGCCCCCCTGGTAAAGATTAATTACTTTAATTAACCTCAATTTCACACTGAAAACATGAGAAGAAAAACTAAGGTTTAGTTTAAGAAGATAAAATCCCTCATTTTCTCAGACTAAATTTGGTTCAAATTTGCTCATGTTGTGAGGATAAGCGCTAATCAGCCGCAAAGATGACCTTCATGACCTTTGGACTCATCTTTGACAAGGGTGCCAGTAATTATGGATTTGATGACGTTTGTCAGTTTCATAATGTTTATTGATCGCCTCTCCAATCCAGGACGACATCCAGGGATTAAACAGGTCCGAAATTCCCCATTCACAGGACAAATTAAAGGCACTCGTGTTTGACAGGACGATCCAGCTATTGACTGAAGTGTGAAGCTTGGTGGTGTGGAGAATGGGCTGTAAATGTTATTGGAAGTACAGGGTTGGTTCTAGCGAACCCAGGCTGATGCCTGTTGTGGTCCTGACAGGGGGTGGGGGGTTTGGGGATTGACTGGGTGCGGATTTGGTTGTTATGTGATGTAATAGTTCTTTCCGGGTCCAAACACTCCTTCAGATCCCAAACACACTGTACAGCAGCAACGTTTTATCAACACTAGCTTTCTCTTATATGACTGACATCACACACTCTCTACCAATCATCTCTCTGTAATGTCCAGCTTATATTCGCTTTAGGAGAAAATTATAATAGTTTGGGTTTATAATAGTTTCTTTAAGTTAATTTCCTTTAATGCACTATGGCTATGCTATTCTTAACATGGCCCAAACTTAACTAGTGAAAACTAAGGGTTTGGACATTTCTCTTCCTGAAGACCACTTAACTTTAATCCTTACTAGGGTGGCGGGTACCTGGAGTCTATCCCAGGGTCTATGGGCGCAAGGTAGGGAGCCCATCACAGGGTGCCCACACACACACACACACACAAGGCCAGGACCTGGATTCTAATCCATAACCCTGGAGGTGTGAGAAAATAGAGCTACCCACTGCACCACTGTGGTGCCTTCAGTACACCATATATAGCTAAAGATCTTATCTTTAACTTGGCCTTTATAATGTCCACATTTGTTTATCAAATTACATGTGACTGTTGCTAGCTAGCGCATTGCGCATGGAGGATTGGTGATTAGCTAGCTAAGCTTAGCTAGCCCTATTTGTTTGTAGCTTAGCTAGCCCCATTAACTATATAAGATAATGGAAGGCAATACTAAATTACTCAATAACTCATCAGATACAGGCTCACACAGACACACACAAAACACACACAATGTCCTGATCCATTCTGTTCACCCTTTCCTGCTTATCTGGATGCCTTTTCTTTGTCTTGTGTTGACCATTAGTCTTTCTTCTCCTTTAGGTTAGATCAAGGACAGTGAGATTGCAAAGGCTTGACAAATTTTGTCACACTGAGGTTCAGTGAGCACATGGATGAGCAGAGAAGTGCTTTCTTTAGTTCTTTTGGGACCTGGAGGGGACTTGGCTATGAAAAGGAGCATGTACCGTTATATACAGAAGAAATAAACCACTGTGGACCTTTCACTAGCAGACACAGGAATAGAGAATACAGTTGACCATCATCTTAGGGCTTTTGGCACTTAAAACTCCAGACCAAATGTACACATTTGACCCAGGTAGACCTGAACATTCATAACAGTGTTTTCTCACTGGGAAAAGTAAAAATTTTGTTTTATGGATGCTCAGATAGATAACCTAGCAGCTCTACTTCAGACTTATGTCCATGACAATATGCTAACTCTAAAGCATTTGTAGTAGCAAAGTAAAATAGTTAAGTAAAATAAAACAGATTTATAGAACTTGTTCCTACACTGATTGAAATATTAACTGAGTTTCCCAAAGTTTGGGCCACTCTCCACAGGTGGGTCCTGAAGGTACTGCAGGTGAGATCATTTATAGTAAATACATTTTTTTATTGATCATTTTCAATGTCGTCATTACGATTAGAATTACAAAAAATGTATTATTAGCCATAGAATATTTACAAAAGAAGTAATCAGAACTACTAAAACAAAGCTGAGGGATTTAAATGATGGTTTATGTTTCCTATATGTGGCTAATTTTTGATCCAGGAATGTGATACCTTGTTATAGGAAGTTAACAAATCTGGCCAGCTGTCACGTCTGTGCCGCCTCTGCTGTGCCACCAGTGGTCAAACTCAGCTGGGGAGTTCCCTGTCTTCGTCATGATCCCGGCATATGAGGTATGCCTCCTGTCGGCCCTCGTGTGTCTTCTAAGGAGTACCTAATCAAGTTCCCTTGTGTTTACATGTGTCTCATCAAGGTTCAAGGTTAAGTGTCTCGTGTCATTGCTCCTTGTGTTCTTGTCTGTTGTTTAAAAGACCCAGCCAGTCCAGAAAACGGCGTGCGGTCACCAACATGATTTCCTGATTGCAAACCCTAGTGTCCGGTCTTGTGTCACTGAGCTCCATAGGGCAGGCGTGAGAGGATCGGCATTCACATCTCGCATAACACTTTGTGAAACAGTCTGGTGGAGGTATTGCCTGGATTAACCAACAAGGCTAAAGCGCCCGTAGACTGGGTCCAACCCTACAGGCCTAGCAGGAGCAGAGCCCCCAACCCTAGTACTCCATGTGTCTCCTTAGGTGGAGCGAGTCAAGTATTGGGATTGTGTCAGTGGACGGAAGGTCTGCTAGCTGCTGACCGCGTCCCTTCAAGCGAGTCTGAGAGAAAGAATATTCGTGTGTCTGTGTTGTCAAGTTCCTTGTGATTCAATGACAGTGCCCATCTGTCTGAATTCTGTTAACTCTGTACCCGAGCCAACATGTCACCGGTGTTCTGTTTACCTTCGAAATATAAAATAATAGTTTTTGAGATGGTAATAGTTCTTTTTAAGGCAGTCCTTGAAAAATAATAATAATAATAGTAATCACGTCTTGATTACGGCCAGCTTAACGCTTTTATTTTTACACATAAGTTTAGGCAGGATGATATTTTATATATAATTGAATTACTATATAATAAATATGTTGTTTCTATTTGTATATAATTCTACTGAGAAAAATAACTGGCCTCCAAGGTTTCTGCAAGTATATTTTGTTCCACTTATACTTGTTGCCTTACTATCTGCTAACTCACTTTACTGTACAACTCCCATAATAACTGCACGCTGGTCGAAGCATATGCTTATGGTTATTGATTAGTCTGTGAGATAAACAGGACTCTTTTTTTATATATATCTAGCTGCCAATAACCATAACTATAACAGTACCTTATTGCTTTTCCATAAAATAGAAATAGTTTTTGGCATCTGCTCTTACTATTAATGCTCTCAAGAGCTTTTCTGGGGCTTCAGATGTTTTTTCAAACATCTACAGCATATTTCACCGCACAGTGATGCTGTTAAAATAATAAAAACAAGCTCAATGTAAGATTAATGAGTTTAGAGGTTTGATGACACACGCACTCAAATGTACTGGCAGTTGATAGATTTCTGAAACATTAAAAAAGAATAAATGTGAAAAAATATTGGTTTGTATTTTGCATTTGCTGTTTGATGGAACAAAAAAAACAAATCAAACATAAAATATGTTGTATTTGCCCACTTTTCTACCTAATTATGACAGATTCCCCTTTGCTAGCTAGGTTTGCCTCTGTGATGCTACCAAGAACAAGAACTGCTGCCAACACATGACTGGACAGCTCAACACGCTTGGAGGAGAACACTGCCTGCCAGATCAAATAAGTGAGTTAACAAACATAACGTGCAGGACCCCCCCGCCCCCCATTCTTTTTCTTCTTTCTTATTTCACTCCTCTCCTCTGTTCCAGCCCTCCTTTCACTGTTTTTCTTGAGTTGTGACAATAACCACGCATTTCTCAAAGCTAACATTTCAACCATCAGCTAACATTTATGGCAATTTAATATCTCTGACGATTAGTATTCTTCAGCGAACAAATAAGCGTTTTGTTTAATGAACGGGATGAACATCCTGTAGGTTCTAACTGTAACTAATGAATCTAATTTTTAGCTAATTTTTTTAGCTATTTAATCATGAATTTTCCAAAGACTTAACAAAAACAGAACAAATACATCAAATACATGGTAGACAACATTAGATAAATGTTTAGATATAGGAATAAGAAGGAATAACCCAGTACAGAAGCCTTGGAGGGTAAACACAAAACAATATGAGGCTGACACGATAAACACATGATAATAAATATCAACTCTTTCTCACTTTCAGATTCTAATCTGTGCATACAGAGTGTTGTAGAGCTCCAGGTGTTAGGAGCCCCCATTCTGGAGGAGTGGAAGAGGAGCCAAATCCTCAATATCAGAGACTTCGTTGTGATGTTCAGGTGATGTATTAAACGTTGCTGTACTAAATGTAATTAACAATGTCTACATAATAACAGTTCCTAAGTTACTTAATGCCTTAATCCTGGTCCAAGATGTGGCTACAAGTAGTAGGCTTTAATGCAAGGTGCATTGTGCAAATGAGAGTAGCGTTGTTCAGCAAGTAACCAATAATAATGATAAGAAACACATTGAGAGAGTTTTAAATGTGCCCCCTTAAATCAAACACATGCATAAGAATGAATGAATTTGCAACATAACAATCCAACAAACACAAAGATGGATAGCCTCAACTCTGTATTGAAAACAGTTGCACTACCTGACCTAATGGAAAACATTAAAAAGCAATGCAGGGGTATAATGGGAAACATAGTGTCAAATTATATATATTTTTTGTGGTCATATTATGGGTTAAAATGGGAAACTATATTGTTTACACATTGACTTCTCCCCATTATTATAATAGAGCACTGCAACATGTTCCTGGCATGTGTGCCCCAGTAAGCTGAGTCTAATGATGCCCCTGTCTGAGGGCAGCTTTCATAAGGCTACCTGACACCACTGTAACCTACATAGACAATTATAAAGACTTTTGTTTGTGATCTTATTTAGTTACGATGGCATTTTGCCTAATTAAGCTACTGATGTTTCTGTCAGTTTGTCATTTCTAAAGAAACTTACATGTCATAGAGCCTTATGAACACTGACCTTCAGTAAAGTGTTACCAAAATTATTATGATTAATTTGAATCAGCTTTCCAAAACTGATGCAGTTATATAAGCACCCTCAAACCCACAAAAACTGGATGACGTCAATCATTTTACCCATAGCTGAAATCCCTGACCTTCTTCTGTGTTCTGGGCAGCCTATTTTGGTATAAAAATCTGACACGGATCAAAGAAACTGATCCTAAATGAACAGTAAGCATCTCTGTAAAGGAGAGCCATGTCCATTAGACGTCAAAATCGAGGCTTCCCCTTGACGAGCCGCCTCTGAACAATACACCCGGCCCCCGCCTCCCACCGCTGGCATTACAGCGTGAGCTGATGATGAGATTGGACTGAGATAAGAAAGCCGTGTGGATTTACGCTCCTCGCCTTGACAAATTGAATCTGTGAAGTGTAGAAACAGAAGGATGCCCGTGCCGATGAGGATAACTGGAGCTTATCCATAACTGCGGACCTCTTTATGCACGGAATCAAATAATGCGATTGATTTGATAAAGAGGGAACGCAGCTACGCCAGCGTGAGTTTAATGAAGGCAGGACGTGAACTGTGGGGGAAGAACATTAATGAGCTGCTAATCGAGGAATGAGATCCAACACACACACACACACACACACACACACACAAACACACACACACATACACACATACAAATTGCATGCTTTTCTTTAGCTTCTCTCATTCCAAGCTCTCTCTCCTTCACTCACTCTTTCTCTCTCTCACAAACACTTTCTCTCTTTCCTTCTTTCTTTTTTCTTTCTCTCTCTCTCTCTTGCTCTCTTTCTTTCTTTTTTCTCCCCCCCTCTCTCTCTCTCTCTCCTCCTTTCTTTCCCACTCTCTTTTCTTCTCTCTCTCTCTCTCTTCCTTTCTTCCCCTCTCTCTTTCTCCTTTCTTCTTTCTTACTCTCCCTTCCTTTCTCTCTCTTGCTCTTTTTTCTCCCTTTCTTTTTTCTTTCTCTCTCTTTTTCTCGTACCCTGTTTCACTCTATATCTGTCTTGCTCTCTTTTTCTCTTTATCTCTCATTTTTTCTTTTTCTCTCTCTAGCTGCCTGTTTCTTTCATTCGCGCTCTCTCTCTCACACACACACTCTCTCCTTCACCTCTCTTTTTTATATCATTCTCTTTCTTTCTTTCTCTATTGCTCTTTTCTTTTTTCTTCAGTAAGGTTGTGTGTAAACATGAAGTGTGAACAGATTGTCCAGTCAAGCCAAAGAAGGCAAGAAAGGAGAGAAAGAAAGTGAGGAAAGAAAGAAAGTGAACAAAAACAATTAAAGCTGTGAGACAGGAGACAGGAAAGAGAGACTGATGAAGAGAGAGAATGGCAAAAAGAGAGAGACCGAGAGAGACAGAGAGATGAGGGAGCAGGAAGGTGTGACAGAGATGAACAGAAGACAGAAAGATGAGTAAGAAGGCAGATGAGTATGAGGAAGAGTGAAAAATGGTTGGGGAGATAAAGAGAAAGACAGATGAAGGAGAAATAATGTCAGAAAGATGAAAGGGAGACAAAGATAAAAGAACAAATTATGAGAAAGGAAAACATATATACATATGAAATAAAAGGAGAGGAAAAGAGAGATGAAGAAGAGAAAAAAAGAAGCAAAAGAGTAATAAAAAGGGAAAGGACAAACAGGAGAGAGGAAAGAGAAAGAAAGGGACGGGGAGATAAAAAGGGAAAGAAAAAGAAGAGAAAGAGAGACAGAAAGAAAAAGGGAGAGGGAGATAAAGGAGAAAGAAAAAGGAGAAAGAGAGAAGAGAAAGTGGAGAGAGAATGAAGAAAGAGGGAAAGAGGGGGAGAGACAGAAAGAGAGAGAGAGAGACTAAAAGAAGACTCATAATTTTCAGACAGCAGGCAGTGAATGAGACCCCAGAGAGAGAAAAAACAGAAGTGAGCACTAAGAGAGGTTACTGGTTATGGGGATGCAGACAGGCTGTGTATGTGTGTATGTGTGTATGTGTGTGTGTGTGTGTGTGTGTGTGTGTGTGT
>JBBPCY010072909.1:0-10672 GCA_037974405.1 Brachyalestes nurse
TAATAATAATAATAATAATAATAATAATAATAATAATAATTATTATTATTATTATTATTATTATTATTATTATTGTTATTATTATTATTGTTTTTATTGTTATTATTATTATTATTATAAATATTATTACTATTGTTATTATTAAAATAAACAGTAAACAGATAATAATAATAATAGCATGTCGTCATGGTGGTGTGAGCAAGGAGGACGCAACTGCAAGAGAAACTTTAGGAACAAAACGTGTTTAATCGAAACTTGGAACCAAAGGTGATTTAGGTGAGCTCCAACAAGAACAAAGAAGCTTTAGACGAATCACCGAAGTCCTTCCACCCTCCGCCGGGCAGGGGTTTATGGGACATGCTCAGCTGTGTAGCCGAGTCGCTCTTGATGTATTTAGGCTCTCTCGTATGGAGGCCAGTAGATTCAGCTCCGCGTTCCATGGCAGCCACAAAGGGGCTCCCGGCTGACAGGCCGGGCAGCTTAACCAGTCACATCTGTGGAAACAGGACAAACACAGAGAGAGAGGGACACAATCACCACCCACTTCAAAAGTCTTTGGAAGCCTTTAGCCTCGACGTTAGCTCCCTGTGCTCAGGCCACGAATCGTCTGCCACTCATAGCACGAGCCGAGGAGGAAGGAGAGTTGATGGTCTGGAGGCAAGGTCCGTTCTCACTCTAGAACAGAGCTACACTACATCTCAGGCTCACAGACAAGTGAGCAAGGATTGGACACGAACAACCAATCGTAGGACAGAACCAATGAAACTTAAACAGGACTAAACACAGACACTGACACAAGACAGGCAAGCCCGTTACCTGGTACCTGGCAACCCAGCTAACAAACAAACAAGAAACTAAGCTGAAACAGCTGGGCTGCCCGGCACTGTGCTGAGACACAACCAACCATGACTTCACACAGACAAGACAGGACATTTGTATATTTACTACTCAGGAGACTGGGGCCAGTTGGGGCATAGCCGAGGCGCCCAGACATGACTAGGAAGATATAACAATTTTTAGGTTTATAATAATAATAAGAAGAAGAAGTCACACTAACACACACTCAGAGAGAGAGAGAGAGAAAGAAAGAATTATAAATGTGGAAACAAACAGTTTCTGCTGCTTTTCTTCAAATAAGAACTTTCTGCCAATCAAATCCTGAAATGTTCTTTATTTTTTCTTCCTGTTTTTTTTAGATTTCTGCCGACTGACTCTGGATCCAAACACAGTAAATCATTATCTCAGACTGTCTGAGTGGAACAGAGTGGTGACGTATTGTTTAATAAACCAGAGTTACTCTAATCGTCCAGAGAGATTTAACTGCTGCCCTCAGGTGCTGTGTAAGGAGAGTGTGTGTGGACGCTGTTACTGGGAGGTTGAGTGGAGCGGATTATTTGTTGTGTCCATATCAGTCTCATATAAAGGGATCAGCAGGAAAGGACGGGGTAAAGAGTGCAGGTTTGGACGTAATAATCACTCCTGGAGTCTGCAGTGTTCTCCCTCTCTCTCTTTCTGGCACAACAACATTCAGACTAAGATCTCAGGACCATCATCCTCCAGAATAGGAGTGTATGTGGATCACAGTGCAGGAACTCTGTCCTTCTACAGCCTCTCCGACACAATGACCCTCCTACACACAGTCCACACCACATTCACTCAGCCGCTCTACGCTGGATTCTATATTGATGGTGATTTATTTAGTGGTGGAGCTGTGAGGTTGTGTGATGTTTAATGATATCTGTTGTGTTTTGTGGTTTCCTTAAAGAACGACTCCAAAAATTAACATTATAAATGTTCAAACTGTGAAGAGATAAATCTGTTCATGTTATTATTTGAACTAGAATGAATGTAACAATGTCCAGCATGATGCAGTGTCCTCTAGAAATACTGAGACAGTGAAGTGAAATGTTTTCTATATAATCAACCTGTTTGCATTTGCTGAATGCTTTAGAACAACACAGTACAATACAGAAAATTAAATCAAATAATCATGTAAAGGAAATACATGGACAGCAGACGTTTATAAAAAAAAAAAAACATACAACGAATGCAAGTAATCCTACAAAGAGGAAGGCAGATCGTCTGTTCAGTATTGTGCTGAGGCATAGCAGTCTGACATTTTTTAATTATTCCTAACTAAATTTGAAGATTTAATGAGTGCATCAATTTTTGCCATTTTTGCTAATGAACAAAAGATTTTGCCTGCAAAATATTTTTAAAAATCACTACACATTCCAGGGATTTCTTTGAATATAAGGAAATAAGTGATCAAATAGGTACTTATTGAGGTCAGCAAGAAATAATTCTGTCATTTGACATTCACAGAACAGATGAATCAAGGTTTCATACATATTCCCGCAAAAAGAACACATACTCTCTATGTCTGCATAGCTGAAAATAAATTTGTTCTCTGGATATATTTTGTGGAGGACCTTAAAGTGAACCTCTTTTACTTTATTGGTAATGCAATATTTACTTGGCAAAAGTCAAGCTTTTTTCCACTCAATATCCTGAACAAAAGAACCCCAATAAGATTTCCCCCTAGGAGTGATTCTGGATTAAAAAAATTAGGCGTATGTCACACCCCAGTCAGCAGCCGCTAGAGGCTGCTATAGCAGAAGGACTTTTAGGTTGGCTGGGGGTGTGGCTTCATTACTGGGCTGGGCTGGTTAGCAATTTGTGTTTTGTTTGTGTCCAGCTGTTTTGAGTTTATGTCTAAGATAAAAACCTGCTTTTTGTTCTGTTCCTCCTCCGTTTCCCTCACACATACCTTGAGGCTGTGGTTGTGTTCAGGTTTATTTGTGTTTGCCTTTTGAGCTCCCGTGCTGCTTTGTGTTCGGTATAAATAAAGAAAGACAAAGAAAAAGGAAAATGGAATCACACATCCTGCTTCTGTGCCTCCTGCCTGGGCAATCCGGCCCCAAATGTGACAGATTATATTTTTATTATCACATTTTTATCAACCACATCAACTCCAACCAAACATAACGGTACACTGACTTTACTAAAGAATAAAAAATTTTTGGGATAGCCTTAATTAGGCTGAACTCCCTAAAGGGAATGGGACAGACATGTGTTGTCGGTCAACCCTCACTATAACTTTGAGTTCTCCTGTTTCTTTCAAAGTTATCTAAAGCTTCAGTTTAGTTTGGGCTCTCATGCCTGATTTATTTCTGTTTGTAAAGCAAAATAAGGTACTGGAGCAATGGAAATCTGTGAGTGCGTGTTCCCTGCCAACGCCGCTCACAACAGCTACAGGGCCTGTCCAGCCCGTAGCTGTCACCCGGAGCCAGCTGCAGCGACAGTGGGGGAGGCCAAAACAGCAGGAGGAAGAGCTGAGGAATCAGTAACCTCCATGAACTGGAGGGCCATGAACCTCCAGTGGCTGTGCCAGCTCCATGCCGACTGCAGCCTCCATCGCCAGGTAGCCTAGCGGGGTTTAGAGGAGGGGTTGGTGCAGGCTTAGCGGAGCCGGTGGACCTCCTAGGCCCATTGGAAGAGCCCCTAGGCTCTTTGATAGAGCCAGTTGGCGAGCCTAGTAGCCAATTAGCGGAGCCTAGTATCCCGTTAGCCGAGCCTAGAAGCCAGTTAGCTGAGCCTAGTAGCCAATTAGCCGAGCCTAGAGACGGGCTCACCAAGCCTAGAAAGGGCTCACCGAGCCTAGAGAGGGGCTCACCGAGGCTAGAGAGAGGGGCTCACTGAGGCGAGCGAGGGGCCTACCGAGCCTAGAGAGGGGCTCACTGAGGCGGTTTAATCTTAGACCAGAAGCCTCTGAGAATTGCTCAACAAGAGACAAAGCATACAACAATTAAGACTTATCATGCAAAATCATTCGCCAGCTGAGCAATCTTAATTTCCCTCACAAAGATAGTTATGCCCTTTAGTTCATGGTGAATTCTAATTATAGTGTTTTACTCATTAATTTCTCCAGCAACCCCCCCGTTCTTACTACCAGTCAGAAAAGCTCTAACCAGGTGGATTCGAACATTCAAAAACGTTATTCCCAGTAAGATAATATCCAATAGCTCAAATTGAATATGAGCAGAAAAATAAATTAAGGAAACAAAAAACATGAGGTGAACCAGCATACTCCAAATCTCCAAGGATAAAACTCTTATCCTACCCAAACTTTTCCCATTTTCTTTTCTTTTCTTAATTTGCGATAGCGTCATTCCGATGCTTGGAGCTTAGCAGTTGCTAGTGCACACTCAATAATTATTCTATACTTTTGAAGATGACAAGTGAGCTTTCTGGAAAAGTCACATGAGCAGGAACCAGAGTTCACAGAATTCATGATCTCAAGCACATTTCTCAAAGTATTACCCAATATTATACCAAACTAGACCTATTTATCTCCGTAAACAAATGTCCCACAAGTTTCCTTCAAGAATCTTGAAAATAGGCCATTCCACATTTACCCCAAATTGTCTAATCATTATACTTTACCCTCATGTTCAATACTAGTTCTATCATATTTAGAGTGAGCAAGAAGATTTCAGCCAATGCTGAATTATATGAATGTTTGAACAGTAGTAATATTACAAAAATGTCTATTGAAGATTGCACAATGTTCATAAGACTTTGAATGAAGAACTATAATTACTTTAGCTAGATGTATTTGCACACATTCTCTAACAGTACATTGTGCCCATTGATATTAAGAATTAAACTGTGCCATTGGTAAATCTATCTTCCCATTAAATACCAATGGATCATCTAAAGCTCTCTCAATTCTAGCTAACTAGCTTTCAAAATAAATATATGTTCCTTACATATCAGAATTAATACCAAGTTGTTGACTGCTCTTTTGATAGCCATTAATTTAAATGTACCCTAAACATAAAATTAACAATTAACCACTAAGCTTTGATAGTGAATTTGTCTTATGACATTACTTGTTATTGGTCACATTTTAAGAATACTTGCCTTATTATGATAACTAATAGCACTTAGTTCATTAACTAAATTATGCCTATGGATGACTGAAAAATAATGGTTCCAACCCATTTCTAGCTGCTAGTGTAATTGCAGCTAGAGCACAACTACGGAGAAGTATTTCCTGTTTTTTTTTCTAATTCTATAGTTTTTAATGTATTTAACCCCTAATCACAATGATCAGTTTACTCATTACATGATTAATTTAAACAACTGTTGATTCTAATGAGGTCTGACATCTCTGAGGTTCCCTACTAACCCATTCTTAGTTTACTAGAAGAAGATTATCCAAAATCTTAAGATCAGCATAAGTAACAGCTTTAGACATTTGATGATCAGTTGCTCTTGGCGTGGCTCTCTTCTCTTGGGAATGTGGCTCTTATCAGTTGCTTTTCCGCTGTTGGCGGGCAACTGAACAGTACCCACTCTGAAACCAAGCATTGCTCCTTACTGTGGTTTTACGCTTTTTTTTTTTACAACTTAATAACATTTTAGTTGAATAACTGGAATCAAGTCTCATGCCTCATGTGAACGAACCTGTGTCTTTTGAGCTTGTAACAAAGAAATTCCTTAGGGTGAAATTCCCTTAGGTGGTGTAGTCACTTTGTTCCTGCTTCTTTCTGCGACATGTGCTTCATTCCCTCATCAGTTTAAATAGTGTTTCATTAGTATCACAGCTGTGGGTGAAGAACAGATCAACATTTTACCTGCTGCTCTGTTTGACTCAGGATGGTAACAGCTAATATTTCTGGTGGTTGTTTAGCTAGCAGAGGGGTTAACTAGCAGAGAATGGAATGAAGGTTGATAAAGTTCATACCTGTTCATTAAAGTCAGCTGTGCTTTGTTAGTAATGCTACTGAGCAGAGAGAAGAAATAAATATTATGGTTTAGAGGTTTGTTTTTCTTGGGTACTTTGCTAACTTTAGCTAGGTAGTGAAAATGTTAACTTGTTCAGTTTTAATAAAATCAGGCCTGACAGGTCAAGGTTTAGTAAAATCATTTAAATCCAAAATATTGAAATTATTAATTTCACTATTTACTGTCAGTGGAGTAGAAAGCAGAATGCAGTAAATTACTGAAACAGATGTGAATTACTGAGACTCAGGAAGAATGCTCGAGAAGAATCACACTAGGGCTGAGCGATTAATCGAAATTGTATCGAAATCGCAATGTGAATATGCGCGATTTCTAAATTGTCTTACTGCATGTTTTTTTGCGCACTCCCGACTTTTCCCATGGTATGCTATTTCAACCAATCACAACACAGCACGCCGTGCATTAGCCGTGCGATAACCGTGCGCGGCCAGGGTTGGTTAGTGCACGGAAAGGGGGGGCGCGGGGCGGTGCAGGGGGGGGGTGCGTACGGTATAATTCATAGATCCTGCACAAGTGATGGCAATTGCACAAGTGATGCCAACTGAAGGGCCTCTATTCTGTAAAATATGTCTTTACGGACTATTTATATAGCCACATTTACAAATAGCCTAAACTCATTTTAAAGCAGGCTGAATACTGCAGACTGTCGCTTATAAAGAGCCCAGTCTACTTTAGGCACTTCGGCCATACCTATCAATTTTCAGCATTGAAAATAAGGGAAGATACCGACCCAAAATACGGGAAATTTAGTGCAGCTTCCCATTGCCATACATCTGTTAACAGCAAGAAAGCTACAGCAAGACTCCAAAACTGCTGTTGCACTTGCGACACTGTGTCCTGAATCTCGAGCTTCAGACTTTTGGGTTCTTTATCTATTTTAGCAATGGGTTTTCTCCACTGTTTTCAGACCTTTTTAGCTTCTATTAGCGGATCAGACACTTCATGACACACCACTGCCTTCCAATCATCTTTTTTTTGATTGGTCGATAGGTCCCAAGGTTTTGTTTTCTTGGGAATGAATGGAGGTACGAATTTTGATACTTGAGTAAATTCAATTTAAGACCTAGGATGAAAATCTGGGCGTTTTTTAAGACTTTTTAAGGCCTTAAATTTAACTTTCTGAATTTTAGACTTTGTAAGACTTTTTAAGACCCTGATCTGGCACTATTGATCGTCAACCATATTCATAAGATGTCGGGGAGGGGGGTTTGTGTGCGACTCGCTAGGGGGGGTAATGCCTTCGCATGCCCCACCTTAACGACGGTCTATGACTTATACATGACAAAAAAATTGCCTTATGTCTGTTTTAGAGACATGTTACAGGTCTTTGATAAAGATCTAATTGTTTCATATTCACACTGTAAAACATGATCGCAATATTGTTCAAGAAAATCGTAATAGGTTTCTTTTGTCCATATGGCACAGCCCTAAATCACACTGTATAAAATATTTGTTCAAATATAGAAATGATGAAACAAAATATGGACCATATAGTTCTGTAAGTCTGTTTGAAGGAAACACAGCTTGAACACCAGTGAACCAGTGAACACCATGAACATCTGTAAAGTTAGCAAAATATATTCTGGATTCCACTATTTTAGCAGGGTCTGTCTGTCTGGGTGATTTGTGGCCCAAACCTCCAAAAATAAAGAAATCTGAGGTTGCAAGTAAAACACAATAGGGACTCTGAGTACAGTGTAGTGTGGTATCTAGGTACAGGACTCTGAAGATGCCGGCTTGTGTTCACATTAATAAAGATAATCACATGATTTTAGACACTGACGAGTGCTGGAAGAGGTGTGTGGGGACAGTATCTAGCTCAAGGGTACCTCAGTGGTGCAATCTTGAGAATCAAACCCTTCCTGATCGCAGGGCAAACCCCCTAACCACTGGGCTATCAGCTGCCCTGTCTGACCCAGGCACGTTTAATGAGAGCTAACTGCACTAAATTGTGTATATTTTTCAAGATGTCAACAAACGGTTCGATTTTCCACTTGCGAATACTTTTATTTATAAATGGCACTTACGGCACCAATCGCTGTTAAGTGTAACCATGCATTTAAGCATTTAGTTTCCTGAGCAACTTTGTCTTTGAATGTGTTTGAAATCACACTATGTTTTAGTGCATAGTGCGTTCACAGTGACAACTAAGCTAAAATTCAGTGCAGTGAAAGTACCCGGATGGTGCAGTGAAAACGGAACAATGCAGAACAATGGACACTACTTGCACTAAACAATGCCATTTTGACTACGTGGCGGAAGGGGAGGGACTTTCGACAAGTTTTCAGAGTTGAATAATGGCAGCCAACAATGTAACGCAAGCCCACGCTTGTTACTTATAATGTAAGTAACGTTAATACAATTATTGTACTGATGTATACTATGGTGTGCTGCCTATTACTCTCTCTCTGGCTGGAGGGGGTTTGTTTGCTGCTTCTTCATTTGCCGAGGACTGCTGCATTAGGTTCGCCACCTACCGTTGAGGAGTGTGCACAATGGCCAGCCTACATCTGATAGAGAAAATAGTTTTTCTGCGTGAGAAATCGGAGGTATGGCGTGTGAGCGTGTGAAGACATTTAGATGCGTGTGTCTCACGCTCATTGCGTGAGACTTGAGAGCCCTGGTGTTAGACTACAATGTTAGCAGTAACCATAGACTACAATGTTAGCAGTAAGCTAACCGTAGACTACAGCGTTAGTGGTAAGATAACCGTAGGTTACAGTGTTAATGGTAAGCTAACTGCAGGTGCCGGTAGAGGGGGCATGACATGCGTGTTCTATAGCAGCAACACGGGGCTGCCCACAAATGTGCATGTCTACTAATCAGCCTTCATATACCCGAATATGCCCATTGTGTAAAAATGGTCGACCTCTAGGCAGAACCTGTCAAATCAGACCGAAGGTGACAGAGCAGTTCGGGGGGAGTGTACTGTGACGTCTCTGGTCAGCGGCCACTAGAGGCCACTACTGTTCTATAGACACATGTGGGACTCTTGTTTTGTCACCTGGGGGCGTTTACCCCAGCTGGCTTGTCAGTAAAAATACACAGGCGCCGGTGGTTAGGTAATAAGTTTCATTGTAGGTGTCAGTATTTGTATTTAAGTCCTCCTGTGCCCTGTCTGGGCATCAGTCATCCTTCACATTATCCTTGGTGTGTACCTGTCCTTTGTGTTTGGTGACAGAGTATTGGCCCTCGTGTCATGTTTGTTTTGCTTTTTGCTTTGTTTAATAAAAGCTTTCAGAAGAAAATGGAAATCTGCACCTGCGCCTCCTTCTTGGACAGCACAGTTCATGACATGGGGTAGAATTCAAAAGGCTCTGTAACATCAACATACACACATAGACATTTATTAAGGTTTATTCCAACAAACATTGTCTCTATACTATGTGGGATGACACTAAAGAAGCCTTTATAACCACATACACTGACCTTCATAAATTTAAATATAGGTTAAAGTTAGTTTATGTAACACAACCTTGTGAGTACAACCCTTCTATCAAGATTTACCACACTTTGTCAGTTTAAAGTGCAGATTTTATAAATTATTGTTGTCACTATGGCCTTTGAGGAGTCTACCGATATCCATTGGAGCTGCATGGCTGGTGTTTTAAGTTACCCCGGACTCTTTGTTGGAACCTGTGATTTTCTGGGGGGATAAATCAGTCCCTTTTTATTCACTAGGAAGTGCTGATAAAGGAACAGCAATAATTGCCACCATAATTCTGACAAGTTGGAAAATGTCCTGACACAGACAGCCTGACTTCTCAGTCTAGTGCTGCATTAGTGAGAAGTGACTGCTGGGAATTTTTAATCTCTGAATCTTCTACTTTCCGATTAAAAGCATTCATGCAACTTCAGCTGTCTGAGGTCACAAAATGGACACATGGTCAGTTTTTTTTAGAGATCATGTTTGTGCAAACATGCAGAATCTGAAGGTGCTGAAATACAAATGATATCCCTGTTTTGAACAGATGTTGATGATAGAAGCTCAGTAATGCCAGATACTAATTTTTCAGTTCTAAAGACAAGCGGACTTTAAATGGATCTACTCCACATTTTCTGTCAGAATTCCTCAAATTAATTATGTCTCAGTTGGCTGCTCTTTCAGACTAATCTTACACCACTTTCCAAATTATTATGCAAATTATATTTTTCTCTTCAGGTTTTAAAAAACTGAAAATGGTCATTTGTTGAATTTGCAGTATTAGGTGGTCAATTTTACTGAAATCAAAAGCTATTTCAATGTCACGATGCCCCCGATGGTTTTTCCCTTCTTTAATTCACAAAATAGAAAACAAAAATGGTTCGAGGACCCAAAACAGAGACCTTCTCTGGATACAGTTGCTATAATCCCAGAATAACAGAAGCATATAGATGACGGTGGACCGACAACCTGAACGTAAAACACAATCCCTTTAAATACTAAACACAAAACCCAACCACCAATAAGGAAACATAATTACAAACCCCCAAAGTAAACACACCTAAAACTAATAACATAATAAAAGCCCCAAACTAAACCAATAGCGGCCCCTGCTGGCCGCTATGGGGACGTTACATTCAATCAAAAACATCTTAAGAGGTCAAGTTACATTTTAACATAGGACCCCTTATTTGATAGCAGCTTCACAATTCTTGCATCCATTGAACTTGTGAGGTTTTGAAGAGTTTTTGCTTGAATTTCTTTGCAGGATGGAGGAACGCCACCCTCATAGATCTTTTGCTTGAGGATGCTACAAGGGTTCTCAATAGGATTGAGGTCAGAAGAGGATGGGGTCACACATTGAGTTTCTCTCCTTTTATGCCCATAGCAGCCAATGATGCAGAGGTATTCCTTGCAGCATGAGATGCAGCATGAGAA